>JAQFZN010002687.1:0-10734 GCA_034687075.1 Geophilus carpophagus | reverse complement strand
ACCCGAACTAGTCTTTGTTGATTTATTCGTGTTTGCCCTTCCAGCTGCTCAATGCACTCCAAATGCATTGTGCAGTCTGAAAGGCAGTCACAATTGGGGGCCTGTCCTTGGGATTCGAACTAGTTGCATCGTTAATTCGTTGCGGACGACATTCTTTTCCTAGGCCTTTTCCGTTGTGCTGTGGAACTTTGGATTTTCTCCAAAGGTCCTAGTCCTTATCCAAGTCGCGAAATTGGAATAAATTTTCTGTCGCGTGTATGGTCACACGACTTGATATTTATTACGCTAGTACTGACTATAAGCTCTGGTGTTGGACCCAGAAGAGTGCAGTTTCTCACCTGCTAAGTGCCTATCCGCTATGTAAAAGCAAGTAAGGAGTGCACGCCTTTCTTGTTCAATACCATTTCCGAGACGGACGTGCGGTACACGGGCATTCGTTCACCTATAGTGCGCACGGTGGTTTGGCAGATCTTTCTATCATAGAAAATCAAGAGTTTGTCAACCCTCTAGCTTGAAGTTGCGAATGCAACGAGATCCACTTGGGTCGCGAGATCTTTTGAGGCTGAACGATGGTTTACAGGATGTGAGGTGTTTCATGCTTGCGTGTACTCGGGACTATGGTGTCGTACACGTACTGCAAGGCCTTATATTTAAATATTGTAGCTGTTTTCACTCGAAGATTTCACCTCCATACCGGGCACCTTTCGCGTTGTTTGCGATCGGGGTTTTGGAAAGTGGAGGGAGAGGTCGGAGGATTTTTTGGAACCCTTTGACACAATCTCGAACGACGCAGGTTTAATACACCTGTGTCAGGACCGTGTGTCTACTGTGCCTACACAGGAATCCACGGCGGTTCATGTTTTAATAAGCGACTTGCTGTTTAAACGTTTTCTGCTCTCATACTTCTACTATTCTATCTTTTGTTTTCGCCTTCGTGGATGGTAGTCTGGTTAGTTTCTGGCCAGTTCTCGATGCATTAAGTTGGCTAACTCACCACTTGCATCGAAAAAACAGCTGTCAGACCGGGTCCGCCGTACACACAACCTTTTTTTTTAATGTTTTCCCTTCTTTTCGAGGACATTAAAGCGGGGTTGAGCTTATTTCGTCGATTGAGCGAGGTTTTTGGTCGGGTTGGGCATCTGGTTGCCCGGAATTTTTTTCCTGACCAGAGTAATGATGACGCCCGAGTCAACGGCGAGTGAGAATAACTTTTATTTTGATTTTGCTTGTTTTGCCTCGGCTAAAATTAGAAGTGCTTTTTGCTGTTTTAATTGGTGTGACGACTAGTGCATCCGCCTGCTGACGAAGGGGGTTGCGAGCTTATTTCCGAATGTGTAATTCATATTTCGTCGGTTTAGGTTCCCAATCATTTTTTTTCGGTAATGGCGTGTTGGGAATTAGTTCGATTGCCATTGAAACAGATTTGTTTCAACCTACTTCGATTGCGGGACTCGACCACTCCCCCTGGAATGCGTAATTTATATTTCGTCCAGAGGTTGGGTTTTACGATCGAGATAACTTAACTCTTCACCATTCTTAGTATTCCCAAAATAGGTGGTTTTGGTGCGTTTACCTTAATGAAGGTGGGTGACTCACGGGTCAATAACATCGTGTCGGTGATCTAGTTCGCCGCCACCCTCTTTTTAATTGGCCCTTTGACCTTTCCTATTGTCTTATGGCGCCGGTAGGTTGGCCAGATGTCTAGGGGTTAGTCTTAATCTCTAGTGTCCGGTTGGGTGATATGCAGACAGGGAGTGGCCACCAGTCGCCTGGTCGTCACCCCATTCCTTCCCATGACTCCAGTGAGAGAGGGTCTGCGACCAAAGAAGGTGCAATCATACACTTTCACTCGAGCTTACAGGAAGACGGCAGACTTAACGCTGCCTTCCACCTCCACTTCAAATCAACCACCCGCGTTATCTGACGACGAGATGACTACTCTTACTCAATTCGAGACGGAGTTTGCTGATGCGTTTGGAATTGATGTAACGGACCCGAACGCCCTCAGTCTTATTACCGACAAGATGGCGGGCAGCGGCCAGACAGGCGGCGGCTGACAAAGCTGCTGCCGACGCTGCTGCTCAAGCACAGATCGATGCTAGGAACAAGCTCGATAATGACATTGCGCAGATGGCCACCCAACTGCAACAAATGCAGTTGCAGAGGACAACGATGGATGCGACATTGAGTCAATCAACGTCGTTGCCCCCGTCGTCTATCTCGTCATCCAACTCGTGCCCACCGAACCCTGGTCCTACGCTGCCAAGAACGCAGAGCTCGCCGACGCCGATCATAGCAAATATGGCGCCAATAGATCACTCGTCATTGGCGAGTTGGAATAAGTCAAAGCTGGCAAGGCTTGACGGTAACAAGGCGCATGCGCAAGCTTTTCTTACGGATCTAGTTTCCTCGGCCCCGGAATTTAAAATTGACTTGGAATACATGGCCAAGTCGGTCCCGCTGCGCCTCTTTACGGGAGACGCATATGCATGGTGCAACGAGCACGCCCCGTTTAAATCCTGGGACGATCTCGTGGCGCAGTTCAAGGACAAGTATGTCATGCGGGCCAAAGAGGCGAAAAAAGCGTTAAAGAATTTAATCCAAGGGACGGATGAGCTCCCTAAATCTTTCGTAGATAGGATGTCAACACTGATAACCTGCCTCTCGTCACCACCGTCGGACGAGGAAAAGCTTGACTATTTTCTCGAAGGGATGACGGAGGAGACGAGGCGCATAATCATTCCTATGATGGCTGCGGACAAGACCTGGTCTCGTCTGCAGACGTGCATGGAGAACCTCAACGATGCCATCGTTGATGCCCATGCCAGCAGAGCTAAAAAAGCGGCTGTTGCACGGCAGACGCCAGTGCGTCGCACCTTCCCGGTGCCGGGTGACACTAAAACGGTGCCACCAGTCGACAAACCACCAACAGTCGAACCCACGGGGAAACGCCGTGAGTTTCGTGATATTAAGTGCTATGGCTGTGCGGGAAACCACCTTTTCCGTGAGTGTCCTGACAGTAAGCAGGCCATGGCGATGTTCAACCGAGTTCATGCTCAGCTAACGGCTGATGCTACGAGCGAGGATGAAGACACGTTAGAGGAGTCAAAAAACGAGCAGTCGCAGGCTTCTCCATAATTGAGAAATTAGGAAAGACCTGCGCGGAATGTGGTCATATCCCAATGACCATCTCGGAGGCTGCCCCTACCCCTAACTACGATAACAACCCTGATGTGACAGAACGTTGTCATATCAGCATGGATTCTGAACCCGCGAAACTACCTTACATCCACGTGCGCGTGAATGACAGGAAAAATACGACTGCACTGATGGATACGGGCGCGACCTCGCCGTTTATCAGTGTAACAATGGCGAAACACTTGGGTGTCTAAGGTCACTCAAAACCTTTACGAAATGACATACTCGTTGGCACGGGTGGTGGGATTGTGAAGGCAGATGGTTACATGAATTTGGAGATAAAATGGCGCACAGGCTGCCAAGTCCTCCACTTCCTGGTACTACCATCTGCGGTTCCGTTCATCCTGCTGCCGGCTAAATGGATAAAACAAAATAAGATTGTCATACGGCCGTCTCTGGATGATTGGTATCATCTGGATTTTCCAGAGATGTCCTATCCTTTTGCTAATCCGCCAACTTACATGGAGATGGCGAATATTATAACGGACTCCTTCGACAAGTTGGTGGCAAAAGCCAAATATGAAAGGGAGGTCACCCCAACAGGCGACGAATTGTGGAAAATTCTGTTTGCCCGTTGT
Organism: Geophilus carpophagus; assembly: GCA_034687075.1. NCBI lineage: Eukaryota > Metazoa > Arthropoda > Chilopoda > Geophilomorpha > Geophilidae > Geophilus > Geophilus carpophagus. The sequence continues at coordinate 6,958 of JAQFZN010002687.1, read as the reverse complement.
GCCATCTCCCAACACAAACAGGACAAAATAAAAAACGGTATCTCGTTTCTCATGGATGTCTACGATAAAAACCCAGGGTGTAGCAAGGACGTGCTTCACGAAATACCGACGGGGGACAATCCCCCTGTCAGATGCAAGGATCGTCCGATGAACCCTGCGAAAGCGGCCTTATTATACACAATGTTGCAAGCATTGTATAAGGCAGGCCAAATATGTAAAAGTCAGAGCGCATATAATAACCCGCCGGTTATTGTGTCGAAGAAAGACGGTTCACACCGCCTTTGCATTGATTTTAGATGGCTCAATAAAATAACTAGACGTGACGAGTACGCGATGCCAAATATCTCGGTGATACTCGCATGTCTAGGTGGAAAAAAGTATATTTCCACAATGGATTTGTCTAAGGGCTACTATCAGGTCCGCTTAGACCCTAAGGAAAGACATAAGACGGCGTTTAACACGCCGTTTGGCACTTTCGAATTTATGCGCATGCCTTTTGGTCTCTCGAATGCACCAACCACTTTTCAGAGGCTGATGGATCGCATCCTGGATACAGCTAAATTTAAATGCTGCATCGCCTATCTAGATGACTTTGTCATCTTCAGTGATTCTTTAGAGAGACACATTTCGGATTTGATCTATGTGCTAAGTCGCCTCCGTGACTATGGACTCACGATCAATCCGATGAAATCATTTATTTGTCCCGCCTGCGTGGAACTGTTGGGTTATGTCTTATCTGACGGGAACTACGAAGCTAATGAGAAAAAAATTCAAGGTATTCTCGACTACCCTGCCCCTACGAATCTCAAGCAATTACAGAGGTTTATTGGCATGGTGGGTTTCTACGACCCCTTGATTGAGAAGTCACAAATATTGAAAAAACCATTTTATTCTTTACTTCGTAAGGATGTAAAATGGTCGTGGCCAGAAGACTGTCAAGCAGCCTTCGATCAATTGAAGACTCAGCTTGCATCGAGGATCGTGCTGCTTCTGCCCAATTATGCAAGACCTTTTGTGATTCACACAGATGCGTCTGGCAGTGGTCTCGGTGCAGTCCTTATGCAAGCCGAGACAGAAGGTTCACCCCTCCGTCCAGTTTCTTACATTAGTAGGACGCTCAGGGGTGCGGAAATTAATTACAGTGCTTCTGAATTGGAATGTTTGGCAGTCGTGTGGGCGGTGAAAAAGTTCCGCCCGTACATCGAATATTCAAAATTCGTGGTCGAAACCGATCACATGGCCCTTAAGTGGCTCATGAACTGCGAACAACCAGCTGGTCGATTGGGTCGATGGGCCATGGACCTGCAGCAGTTGAATTTCGAAATCAGATATCGAAAAGGCATCGACAACAAGGTGGCGGATGCGCTATCTCGTGTCTATGCCGTGGACGAAGCTTCGGATGCGAGTAAAGTGGACAAATTGGCTACTACTTTACCGCCTGAAAATGTATTTTATGTTCACGATGTGAAATCTGGAAATCTGTCGATGGCTGACATTAAAAAAGCTCAGAGGGAGGATAGACACCTTTCTCTCATCGTAAACTGGCTCGAGTCTGACTCGAATGACTCGTCCTTTTTCTCGAGATTACCTACATCATTTTTAGGTAATAGACCGGATTTTACACTGTCAGATGATGGGGTACTCCTCATTTATGCACCTGCACGGACGGACATTTTCGTTGAGAATGTGCTCGGTTCGAGTGCGTGCAAAATAATGATCCCACCATCGTTATATAAACGTTGTTTATGGTTAGCACATGACCACCCCACGAGTGGCCATGGCGGTGTTAACGTAACACTCGATAGATTAAAACGAGCGTTCTTTTTCTATGGCATGCGCAGGACGGTGAAAAAGCATCTCGCGTCCTGCGACCGCTGCCAAAAGTGTAAGCCAGTGCAAAGAGCACCGCAGGGCTTGCTACAAGTCGATAAGAATGAATATGGCCGGTTTGAGAGGGTGGGGATTGATTTGATGGGTCCCAAGCCTATGACCCCTAATAGGAACCGCTTTATTCTGGTGATTGTTGATTATGCAACAGGGTGGATGGAAGCAACCCCGTTGCGTAATTCTCGTATAATAACCATCCTGCCTGTTATGAGACGAATATTTCAAACTTTTGGCACTCCGAAAATAATATTGAGTGATAATGGCCCTCAATTTATTTCGGATTTATATAAACAGTGGTGCACTGACGCGGGTATTAAAACCGTGTTTGCATCACCTTATCACCCTCAAACGAATTTTACGGAGAGAGTGAATCGAAACATCAAAACGATGCTTCAAATATTTACGACTGTACACAGGAACTGGGATATTAATATCGGAGATATTAACTTCGCCCTGCGTACGGCAACATCGGACACAACAGGTCTCACACCTGCTATGTTGATGTTTTTGAGGGAGTTACGGCCATTTTGGGATAACAGAGATGTGACTTTAGACACTCCCTTTGATCCTGAGAAACCCTACGACGCGGTTCTTATGCTGTCGAGTCGTCTGTTGCTGCTATTGAAGTCAGCACAGAAAAATAAGGGATTAGCCAAATTAAAACAGAAACGTAATTACGACAAGCGTAGGTCACAACCACAGTTAGTGACAAATGATCTCGTCGTAATTCGCACTCATCCCCTGTCCAAAGCAGCGGACAGATATTCTGCGTCTCTCGAAGATAAATACCAGGGACCATACGTGATAACCAAATTACATCAAAATGGAGCATGTGAGGTGGCTCATCCTTTCACGTTGCAAAATCCAATCAAAGTCAACATCTGTGATACGAAACGCTATAACCCTGATCCAGAGAGTTTGGTGTGGCCAGTCCCTGAAAATTTGAATACAGTATCAGATAATTCGAGTTCAAATATTAAGAAATATAACTTACGACCACCGAAACACACAGATGTTGTTACGAGTAATGACATAATCACACCATTAAAGACAGCTGTGATCAAAAGGCCATGCGGCCGACCGAGGAAAAACCCCATTGTTCCTCGGGTCAACGTAAACTAAAGACTTTGGAATTTAATCGTTTCAATCTTCGACTTCTAGAGAGTAATAAAAATAAATATAAACAAATAGGGGACCTACTGACAGAAAGCAGACGCCAACCACATGTCACACACAAAATGACGTGGAATCGGAAGAATTTCCAACTTTTTGGCGGTTTTTCACTTACTGATGAGCATTTCGCTTTAACTTCATGCATGTTCTACGCGAGGAACATGAAACAGCGTGTTTTTTGCGGCAAAGTGTGATTTATTGCGCCCTATCAATAATATTGAGAATAAGACGATCACTGGATCCCAGAGTATGTCGGACCACGTGATTTGCGATATGACGGTTACACCAGTCACCTCCAATTAAACCGGGTGATGGTCACATACGTCACAACAAATTGGGGTCAGTGCTGGAACAAAGGGATAAAGAAGTTACCCATGGGTCACTACTTTGGATATGGGGACGGGTCAGTCACTACACGACACCCAAAGAAGGAACAATGCTGTTTTTTCTGCTTGCCTTTTTCGTCCTGTATTTGCCTTTCGTTCTGTTAAACCCGAGAAAATGTCAACTGTAAGTACACTTTCAATGACTTTATGAACTTTCAAGTTGGTTATGAACTTCCCTGCATGGCACGTAGCAGAGAAAGTTTTTTTTTTGATATGTTCGTTCAAATTTGTCCGTCGCAACCGATGTTCGTAAACCGAGAGTGATAACTTCACACTCGATTTTTGCAAATTTGGCGACAGCCGAACTTGTTACAACATTTTTGAATTCACATACGAAGAATTGAATTAATTTTTCGTCACTCAACTTTCTGAGGAATTTGAGAAAATTTCTCGTTAAATGTGTTACGCGAGGGCTGTGTAAATGGTTTCTCGATGTGTAAATATCCGAGGGATTTTAAATAATTTCTCGTAGCGTTGGTATGCGAAGAATTAGGAATAATTTTTCGTAGTACGTGGCTCTGAGGGATTTTGTACTATTTCTCGTGGCCTACAATGACGTGGGGTTAGAAATGACTTCTTGTCACGACGTCTTCGTACGTCACGGCGCCAATTGCAGCCACGTACGTCTCAATTTGCATGAAAGTTGGAGGAATTCGCGTGGTTCACGTGGGTATCGAACTTCGATTTTCACGTACATGTTCAATATGCTTACATTAGCGAACACGTGGTTTTTAGACACGGAGGAGACAAAGGCCATCCTTTCGTCACTTCCGTGAGAAAATTTTCACGTGGATTTTTTTTTTCTCTGGTTGCCTTCTCACGGGAACGATCATTGGAGATTGCCATGGCAACCCCACTTCAGTCTTTTACTCTTTCGCTGTAATTGACGACAAATTAAAATTACGATTTTCTTTTGATTATAGGGAAACCTTCTCTGTCCATTGTGCTTCGGTGAAGGAGAAATCACCGTCAGTGGGATTTATTGGGAGTGCAACAACTGTTTTGGGTCGGGGTCACGACCGTCGAACCTCCCACTCAACGACTGGTTCCTCCAGAATGCCACCAGCAATCGGCGTTTGGGTCTACGCCCGAATCTGGGGCCTGCAAGATCACGTAGGACGACCTTAGAACACCGGACGTACCCACCACCGCGCCACGTGTTGACGGCCGATGCGACTCGTAGTACGCAGGGGACCCAACATAGCGTAGCTGCTCCGTTGCCCTCTGCACAACAGGACGCGCCCGCTGCTAGACAGGTCATTACAGCTCCGTCTCCGACAGAGCCTCAACCTGGTCCGTCTTAAGCTCCGTCCACTTCGCAACCACGCCCCACAGGGGCGATTCCGAAGACTCCCTCGCAGAGACAGCAGTCCCTGCCGAGAGAGGTGTATGACGACGAGGCTGGCACGTGGGTGCGGACAACCCGTTATTACACTGCGGTTCGTCCCACTCACGGGTCTGAGCCTCCCCGCAGGACAGTAACGTATACTGCCTCGAAATATTCGGACCAGCATAGGAGTTCCGATCGGCCCTCCCGTGGGTCAGACCAACAACGGCACCAAAGCGGCTTCACCACCCCCAACACTTCAGGTGATGAAGCGGACGTCTTAGGTGAGGATTTTGGTCAACGATGGGTGATCAATCGCCGCACCATCCCCATGGATTGGAAGGAAGGTGACGAAGTCCCCGACCATGCAAAGAAATACATCGTGGATAAGAAGCTCTTAAAGCTGGTCAGGGCGCATAATCCGCGTATGACGCGCGCTCAGATACGCCAGAGAGCGCGGGAGATTATGCATTCCCAACGTAAAAAACTTGAAACGGAAGGCAAAGCGAGAGGCAAGAGCGCTACAGGCTCGCGATGTCGAGATGGCTGCGGCACCGCCCCTCGTTGCCCCTGCCCAGGAAGTGGTGGCCCCGGCCCCACCTCCTCCTGCTCAACAACCAGTGGTGCTTCAAGAGGCACCACCGACTGTCCCGGAGGTTGAGCCCGTGGCTCCGTTGGAAGACGACCAGGCGATGGAGATCTGCCATGAGGCGGCCTCCAGTACCGCTTGGGGGGACACTCCGATGCCAGTTCAACCGGAGGACCCTCAAGATGAACCCGAGATCGCTGTAGCTGGCGCCTCGACTGCGGGGAGGGGCATGCCTCATTTGCCTCCTCCACGGTTTCCTGGGATTGGACGGGCTGGATGCCACGGTAGCGCAAATCTGGTCCTACTGGGCGAGCAACAGCACGAAATTCTGTGCTTACGACAAAGGACATCCGCAACGCCGATTCGCGTTGCGTGCACTGCAAGATCTGCAATTTGATTTGCTGCGAAAATTGCCGTTTGGACACTCGGTCCAGAGACGGGTTCGCCTTTATGCCCGCCTCATACAGCGCTTTGTCCACCAAGAGCCGGACGAAGTGAGGGAGTGGTTTCCGCTGCTCCCTCGTGCGGAAATCGAGGCTTTACGACCAGGATTGGCCATGCACCCGTCCGAGGATAGTATCGTGCGCCACGACACGGTTGATAAATTCATGTCGCGGCACTTCGATTATCCTCGCGCTCCGCAAGGTGGGATTGTTGAGGTGATCTCACCACCCCCGCAGGCAGAACCTGGTGACCACGACCTGGACATCGAGCAACTCTTGCTCGAGGCGGGTGGTGGACAGCAGGTTGTTGATGCGCCTGAGGCTGCTGGGAGTACGGTTCCCGTCGTGGAGGAACCCGCCACCGTGAATGTGGCGCCGGAACCACGGCAGGACCTGCAACAGCTCTTACAACCGGTGCCGGTGTCTGTGGTCAGTTGGGATGAAGAGGACAAGGACAGCGCCACCTACGCCGTATTCGTGAAAATGATGCAGGATGCCGACGAGGAAGCGGCACGGGTCGAAATGGACCACTCTTCTGTCAGCTCCGATTCGAATGACGCGACCCCGCAACAATAGTGACCCAGTGACAAGCAACTGCTTGACGATATTTTTTCTAAATATGTGTTTTTCATCGTGTTTAATCAGCACTCGTGCTTAAGATTTTTTTTGTTTTATCATAATTGCCTTGTTTTTTTTTATATATATATGTGGCCTTATTATTGTTCTTATATTTGAATAATTTTTTTTTTTGCGTCTTTCTCCATATATGTCTTTGAGATTGTATTATAGGGTCTCCTCGTGGCCTCGATGGCCGACCAATATTCATTGATGCACTTGGTCAGTGTCTTTCCTGGTCCTTGCCTTGATACGACTTCAAACTTCAGTACCAGGTGACAGAGTTTCACCACCCCTTTTTTTTGGTCCTGGATGGAGAGCACTGCCTCTCTATCCGAAATTATTGATATTTTCTCCCGTTTACTCGCCTTTTCGAAGGGGGGGGGAGATGTAACGGCCTTTTGGACACACGTCCCACGGCCGCCACGTGTCCTACAACAACCAATCAGGAGGTTAGCACTTCCCGATCACATGACCTTAACTTAACCCCAAACCGCATGCTCAGTCAGTCAGTTGCGAGGCACAGGTCAGAGGTCAC
>JAQFZN010002686.1:0-10736 GCA_034687075.1 Geophilus carpophagus | reverse complement strand
CATTTTAACCGTTTAATTTAACTTTATTTAATAACAAACCATCAATTAATAACATTCTATAAAATAATTCGTTTCAAGTTTAGAAGTAATTTATCTTAATCACCACCAGAAAACCATGCCTAATAAGAAAAAAGTTCCAATTTCTCACCAATATAATCTGTGTTTAAAGTATTAAAAATCGACTGCGTTCTGTAGAATCGTCCTCGTTTGGGTTGGATTACACTCGTTTAGGTTACACCTGATATAATGACAGGAGGTGCCACTAAGATAAGCAATTGCAATGACCAGCTCGATTTTCACGTGCTGTTTTCGGCTGTCTCTATTGACTTACAACAATTTAAACCATTGGAAATGTGATCCATTTAGTCAAATAGCCAAGTTAAGGCAAATCTAAAGAAACTCCAAAATTGATGTAACTTCCAGTTTAATGCAATGCAAAATTGTTGAGCCAATGAGATTGATTGTTTACTTAACATTTCCTAATCAGAAAGTGCATTTCTAGTTATTTAACTTTTAGTCAGTGTCGCAAATCGTTGCTTTACTTGGCAAGAGTAGTATCAGTACTTTCTTGCACAGCAATCACAGATTACTGCAAGAGAAAGTAGCACTACTTTTGCCAGGGTATTTCATGGTTAGTGTGACCTATTATCAAACTAAGAAATTAATTTAAAAATATTTTTCTATTTCAGTGGTCAAACAATTTTATAAAGTGCAAGTTTACGACGAATTCGTCATCAAAGGGAACATTGCAGTTCTCAAGTGCCACGTACCCAGTTTTGTTAAAGATTACATCACTGTAACATCGTGGCTCAAAGATGATGTGGACATTCATGCATATCCAGAAGCAAGTAAGTGTTATTTTCTCTTTTATTATATCTCTTTCCATCAAAAACTTGCCTCTCAGATAAGCCATAAGGGAGTTTTTACCACCCAAATGTACTTATTGATTCTGAAATCGTTTCAATGTGAAAAACTACAAATGTTTTCCATCAATCTTCAATCAGCTTAAACTATCACTTTTGTCAAATACCAACTTCTGACTATATATAACCCACAAGTAATGGGTTTTAAAGTTTAATCATTAAATATTAATAACTTAAAGAAATTTAGGTAGGGAACTTCGCATAAACTTTGGCTAAATCATGGCTTTCTTTACTCGAAGCTTCCAAGAATCTTTCATAATTAAATTTTTCCAAGAAGAAAAAAAAATCTGATTTTTAAAGAAAATTTTAATATTGTATAAAAGGTATCACCAAGTGACTTTTAATCGTCCTTTTCAGGATTAAAAAGCAAATTTTTTAAATTTCAATGAAAATTTAATGTGTTAATCATAAAATGTGTTTGGTTTACATATTGCCTCATTTTATAGTCAACTCTTCTGGAATAATTTAATTGCCGCCATGCTTGAATTAACGTCATAGATATCAATGGTAGAATGACCAAATATAGATACGTATTTTATGTATAATTACTCAAATATTATCAATATTCTTCAGCTAAGACTCAATTAAACCCAATACAGTTAGACATTCATAGTATAACCTAAGTTTTATAATTAAAAAGAAAATGGCAAACCACAAACTAAATTTTTATAGTTTTCTGTTACACTATTTATAACCTAAAATAGGTCATAACTGTAAGAATAAGTGCAGCAAATTCTGTAATGGAAGAACAAAGCTTAAGAGTTTGAACAAGATGGCGCATCAATTTCCAATCTTTTATATATCTACATCTAGTGAGAGTTTGCTGAAATTAATGATTTCTAATTGATCCCCTGAATGTAATTTGGATTTTTTTGAAAATATAATTGCACCATCAAGCTACGCTATCAAGAGGACAGCTTGATTTGACATTTTGATTTGTATATTTTACATTTTAAAGTGATATTTTTAAAAAGCTCTAGCTAAAAAACTCATTGAATAAAAATAAAAATTTCCATTTTTAGCTATTTCTGCCTTATAAAAAGGCAAAATAAGATTAACCATAAAATCAGTTCTATTTAAAAACATTTATATTTCTGTTTTTAAAAAGAAAATAATCTCACTAAAACACATTTCTTACAAAAGCGAAACAACTAAACCTCCATTGCTCTGCCTAGTCGGATTTCTTGCAGAAAAAAGAAAGACAAGAGGAAAAAAAGCAGTACAAACTTTTAATGCCACCTGGCCTTAGGTATTATCTTTATTACTTAGGGGCACACAATAAAAGCTACACAAACCTAAATTATTCCACCTGGTTTCCACTTTCATTATCATCTTTAATTTATAGCTAAAATCAAATATGCACTTTGTGTCTGAACGATGTCGCTACTAAATTTAACATATCCCCTTTTATATTATTTTATTCCTTTTTTATTTTTTATTTTTCTCCATTTTCTGTTTCATCTCGCACCAATTTCCTCTTTTTTTCAAAGATAAACAAAGAAAATGCTTAAATGTTCAAATTTTGAAAAAAAAGAAAAGAAAAACATCAGATTGCGCCATTTCGTGAGAAAAATCCTCCGACAGCGTTTGTGTGCGCCACTTTTCAGTCGAAATAACTAATTTTCTGATATGTGCGAAAGTGTGCAAAAGAAACCACAAGGGGAAGGGAAATACGTGAGCCCTCGTCATATCGATTTTCATTTCAAGAGTGCAGCTTACACTCGCCAAATAAAGCAAGAAAAACATGCTACACGCCAACACAAACATGTAGCGTTTTCTCCTTTCTGAAGCACAAATGAACAGGTAACACATTGCAAATTCACAGCTGGTCAACTCTAATTTTACATAACATTTCCATACCTTATTAAACAAAAAAAATTTTAAAAATTTTTTAAATAAAATAAAAATGAGGTTTGATGTGCGAACTAATCGGATTGCAAACAAGTCACGCGAAATTTCAAACTAAAAAATAAATAAAAATAACATTAAAAAAATATGACTGTCACCCATCATTTGTACAGACAAACGATAGTAATTTGCTGTAAAAAATAATTATTTTTGTATTTTTTTTGTATTTTTTTAAATTTTTGTTTTAAATTTTTGTTTTAAATTTTTTTAGACTACAGAAGAAAGTTTGTGAATTTTTGACAAATCCTGTGAGAATTTAATATAATTAATAAATTATTTAAAAACTTAAAAATTTCAAAATTCGAAATTATGTTATGATGTAAAATTATGGCAACCATTTTCGCCTTGCCATCAAACATCAATTTTAAATCGAATTATTTTTTCATCAAATATTTTCTAAATAATAAAAAAAAAATTAAATTTAAACTTAATTATTTTTAAAATTCATGTACCTTTAAAGTGAGACCAAGCCAGAACATTATGTAACCCAGTACAAATTTTACATACGCAAATGTACTCGGTATCAACATTTTTGGAGTACTGAAATATCTAATCTAATACACACTGAAATTTTCATGACGCTCTGGCACTTGTTCCCTCTGGAGCAGGCCCTGTATAAAGAGAATCCACTATTGACCATCCAAATTGCAAATGGCTCAATCGAATTATTGTCCATTCCATATCCTGCAAGATCAAAAGCATAACGTATCATCATTTATCAATATTTTACAACATGAAATAAATTCATAACATATTAAAGAAATACCATACAACTTTAATTACTGTAGACGGGCTTTACCTGCATACAATTGCCCAATTAAAACACTGCAAAAAGTAATTCTCATCAAAATTCCCCTTTTATTTATATATTCAACAAATAAAATATTCAAACAAAATTCCATCCTTTCTTCTTTTCTAAAACCCACACTGAACTTGAATATTAAATCATAAAAAATAATCAATTTCACCCTTTAAAAATCTAATTCCCCATTCAAAATCATCAATAATTTCATTCGCAATCCAAATCCTGCACATACGTCATTGTCCTACAGGTGCGAGTCACGTGATTGCCCCCAATTTCCTAAATGACTCCATGTTTAGTCAGCGGTGCGTGATATAAAAAGAGTGGTTTGGTTGCATTACAAAAGTGTATCCCCTACGGTGCCCTTCTTTACATTAACTTTTGAAGATGGGGCCCTGCAAGCGACTTGACTTTAATCGAATCTGACTCTAGTAATTGAGTATGTTGCAGATGGTCCTCGGATCGATTCAGAGGGCTATGGCTAACCCCATATGCTCTTGTTGTGCATGTGTGTCACTGCTAAGAGGAAATGCATTTGCCGTGTGCAATTTTATTATTAAAGCATCACCTCGCGTGCCCATGCACGGCCATACTTGTTGATTAATAAGCCAACTACTCGGGACAGTTTTCCGATAAGTGCACCGTGTTTGGTGCTGCCAATATTGCCTCGTGTCGACAAGAGACCACTAACTCACAAAAGCAGACCCCATTCAGCCAAACCTACACTCGTTCCTATACTTGTTTTCGTGTCCAAATAGCAAACAGCAAACAAATTTTTATTTACTCAACAATGCTTATCGTTACTCGTCTGCGCATGTGTTCTTTGGTACAACTTTATTGGTGTTTATTTACATTTTTGCATAATGCAAAATGTCAATTTTCTTATTTTTATTCCATGTTTTATTGACAAAGAAAATTTACAGTTTTTAATATGTGAATAATTTATTTAAGGATTTTTTAAGATGAAGTTGTGACTGACATTTGACAAGTGATTTGCCATTTTAACAAACTAATCTCTTTTCTTGGAAGCGATTAATGGTGATTAATTATACTTAATGTCTGCACCAATTCGTTTTGATTGGAGATTTTAGTTTATGTATACGCAAGTTATATTAAAAGATTACATGATTTGAAATATTTTACTTATAACTATAATAAACTTATAAAATTTATAAAAATGTATCTTTAAGCAAATTAATCATTAAATTGAAAATGTTGTAATTTTGCATGCCATTTTTTGTTTGGTTTTTCATTACATAGTTTAATATGAATTTAAAATGGTTAATCTTGATGTATGGTCACTTGATCTGAATAATGTAAATGGACATTCGATTAAGTCACAAGGAATCGGTAGATGAGATACCCAGGGCAACGCCAAATTCGAATTTTCAATTATCTTGATAAATCTGTGCGTGCGTAGCGAAAGTCATAAAACAATCACGCGCACTGACTTATAAAGATAATATATTATTTGCCTCTAATAAATCAATAGAAAAATTAAAATCATGTCAGCACCTATTTGCCTATAGTGCAGTTACAATGAAATTCAACCCATCAAACAATTTTTCAACAAATTAACAGATTTGTTCAACTGCAAACCTTTTTTTCTTTTTACTTTCCTTCAAATTTTTTCAGTGGAATGAAAATTAGGTTTAGATATGGACAATATTTTCAAAGGGCAGCAATTCCAGCTAAATAAAACAAAAAAAAATTTAAAATGTTTTGTTTGTGCTAATTTTATGACACCTCATGATTTTATCAGTTTAGAAAAATAAGTGTGCCCTTATGCATAAAAATTCTCACAAGTAGCAGCAACAACTTCAGTTTCTCAAAGTCATACATGGATTCATACTCTAGCTTAACTTATCACTTCCATAAAAAGATGTCTGCCTTTTGATATAAATATAACTATTTATTAATATTAATTAAATAAAAATATAAGAAACTTGTCTACTAAATCCGGATTTATACTTCAAAATAAATAGAGTAGTTTTTTCTTCGAAAATTGAAAACCAGTTGAAATAAATGATTAATCAGCATTTATGAGTGAGGAGTGTCATTTTTGTCCTTGCCTTTGGCACAAAACTGTCAAAGCCAGCACTGAAAACAATGAAGCAAAGACGAAAATACCCACCATTTTGAATTACCTCTCTTCATCCAAAAGTCGTTTTTCACACAAGAAAACAAACTTTTCTTCTTTATTCGCATAAACGGTTAATATCATACAATTCATTCCCATTCCAAAACCATTGAAGTAGAAAAGAAACCTAAAAACTAAAAATAAAATAAAAATAAAATTCAAACAAATTTTTTTTTACACGATTATTACAAATAAAAAATTCTCCATCTTCAACCCTTCACTGCTCCTCTTATTTTCAACTCCCCACCATCCTAAAAACTCCTCAATCCAACTTTACTACCCTTTACCCTACTGATAAACAGTCTAAGGAATATTAATATCTGACCATGTACATCTTTTCCGACTGACCTTTTACGCAACTTTCAATCTGCTCTGCTCAGTCGCGTTATAAAAATGCTATGAAGCTCACGCAGCATGCACAAGGCGACAGTACGGAAAGATAAGCACAGTGGTGCTGGCACTTTGCTCATGACATAAATGGCAATGAGAGTCTGTGACAAATCTCTTCAATGCAATGTTGGGAAGGAGGAGTTGAGGATATCAAACAACACTTTTTGCACTATCAGCAATTTCAACTTTTCCAAAATCATAGCCAAGGGAAATGATATCCTCTCATTTCTACTCGACTCTGCACCCAAATCTGCTCCAACCACGTAGTTAAAGTCGAACACCTTTCAACCAAAGGCCTGGCAAGAAAAAATTCAATACCTGACACTAGATGACCTTTATTCTTGCCGACAGGGATGCGACTTGTCTAAAGGCATCCTGAAGACAAAAGTGGAGAAAACTAGCACGACATTGGGCAAACATCAAAAATGCATAAACGTGATAGATGTCTTCAATCATGTCTTAGAAAAACCTTTTGCCAAAACTTGCCTCAAGGTACTTCCGCGCATACAATGAAAAAAGTAGAGGTTGGAGGAGGGGAAATGAAGTTGTTATGCAAAGGGAAAGTGAAAAATCAATTTCATTTTTGCTTTGTTTTGAATTTTTCAATTTTCTATTTCCTATTGTTGTTCAATTATGCAAGTGCATTCATAAATGATGAAAGTATAAATAAAATGTAGCAAATAAAAGTCACGTTAAAGTCTGTCACCTCATTTGAGTGACACTTGGCAGCCATTTTGTTTGTTGCAATAAATTTTTAGTAAAGTATACCTAATGGTTGTGTGGTTTACTCTTTGTTTACGTCTCGTGAAATGTGAATGATGAAGTGGGTACGCTAATGTGATTATAAAACCCTGAGCTTATTCATCATTTATGCCATTTTTGTTGTTGATATAAATAAACAATGTATTTTAAACTGCTATTATTTTACTTATTAAAATTGCAATCTTTTCATATTTCTATGTAAACAATAACTACACGTTCCGGTAAATAATTAAATTTTAATAATGCGCAATTTTTCAATTTTTGAATAGTAATTCAATCAATTTGAAATAATCAAATGCTTTTCTCATTTTACAGTAATCTGATAACTCTCATTCAATTCGCCATTTACACCATTCTCGGCGTTTTAATCATCAACAGATGCCGATTTTCATTAAATAGTTTCACTTTTATAAATCCTTCTAATTTTACTTAGACCGCAGAATTTGAGGATTTTCATGTCTAACACTCAAGGCAAAATAAGCTCCTTCTTGAATGAAGATATTTAACTGTCAAACAAATTCCCTTAAGAATTCATGAAATGTGGAAATAATTTTAAATCCATATTTTTATTTTTAACTCTTCTGCACCAAAACTATTTTGAAATGAGAAAAATATCACTGTAAATTTAATTTATTACTAATAGGATAATTATTGGCCAGTCGTGAGCCACTCAACCAGAACCAGTTGTAGTCTAATAATAGACCAGTGATGGCTATGAATCTCATGCTATTAAATCATGCAAATATGCATGCATTTATGCTTAGAAAATTAAAGAAATATGCTATAAAATAGGAGGGTTTTTTTTATAGTTTAGTTTTGTATCGTGATATTTATTTTTACAATACAATAGGCATAAAAGTAAGACAATTTAAGAAAAATGATATTTTACACGTTGCAGTGAAACACATAAGTCATCTGCAAATTCTCCCACTTGAAACTTTGATGGTCTTCAGTCAAAGGCACACAGTAATGAGAAAATGATCTCTTCACATCACATAATGTTATTGGTGCATATTTGAATTTTTCAATATAATTTAATTGCAATTCCACTGGCAATTGTTCAATTTTTCCTTCATCGTCATCATCATCATCTCCACATAAAATCTTATTAATTTCAACAAGATTGCAATAGCCAGGATTTCTTTCTAATAACTGATGTTAAAAATGATCTAAGATCATTGATTATAACAACCAGAAACTACATTTTTCAGTATTTTAATGCCTTAAATAGTGAAATATGCTAGTCAAGAGTCAGTTATAGTCTATGATAGTTATAGACCAGTAATGATTCAGTCAATAAATCAGTTATGGATAAGTCCAAGAGTGATTTACAGTAATTAGCAGTACATCACCAAGTGTCAAAAGATTTTAAAAAACATTTCAACATGTAATGTCCTTTTTATTGACACAATTTTGACCTTTTGTTTACCCTTGTTCATTAATACTCACCAAAAAAATCTAATTTTTTTAAAAACTATTTTCCAATTGAGGTACATTTAAAGATATTTAAAAATGCTAAAAATTTGAAAAATCCAAGTTAATTTCAACAATATACCTAATCTTCAACATATTTACCTTCCCCCAACTAATAAAAATCTCACCACATACTCATTCCACCATATTTAATTACCCACTTACAAATAATAACTCCCACTGACACATTAACACACCACATTTGCAGGAAGGATACTCGAGGGTCAGTGTAAATTTTTTTTCCTATTCATTTACCCATCTTGGAAGCCATCCAAATTAATCTTTTTACATCTCTCTTAAAATTCATGTCGTTCAAAACATATCAAATATTCATAAACTACCTGACAAACAGATGCCACTTTACCTTTCATTATCAACAAATTATTTATCAATCACATTTTAACTGCCTTAACTTATGCAAATACCTTTTAAATCCAAGCAATAAAAACAAGTCATAAAAATTTTACTAACACAATTTTTTTTTTTTTTTATTTTGCGATTTCTATCTTTGCATAAACATCCAGATCAAATTAAAATACTCCTCGCCATCTTGTTCACTAAAACTAAACATAATCACATCTCAACTGATCCACAAAATCAGTCGATAAAATACTTAATCGCGTGCACTCACAAATTATATGCCGTGAATATTTATAACATCATCAAATATACATATACATGTCCATTTCTTTTTCCGTAGAAAAAAAAAATGTTGTAATTCAAATTCCCGCCTTATTATCGATTAGAAATTGCTATTTGTTTGTTTTTACTTTCAATAAACCTTTGTGAGATCCATTATTTAATTAACATGAATAATGAACAGTTTTAGACATGACGTAAACGCATGTCTATTCAGAAATCAATTTTATCACATTAATTTGGGAAACCTGAACCACATGACAAAATGAATTCAGATTTAATAAATAAATAAACAAATAAATAAAACAAAATGAGCAACTTACGACAATCGATATCCAACGGTGAATTAAATTTTCTCTCTTATCGAGAAAGATAATAGATTCAAAGAATAATAACGGTGTTTATCAAAATTTTTGTTGCAGTTAATATGCCATGTTTAAAGAGGAACTTGTTAAAATGATAAAATCAATCCAAGGGATGGTAAATGCTGGGCAACCGCAGTTTAACGATGGTTGGACAGTGATAACTTACTCGTTATGAAGTAGCAATTTCATCCTAAAATTAAGAAAAAAGTAATAAATAACCATCGTAAAACTTGATAAATTAATTATCGTTCATTGATTTCAAATAAATAATAGAGAAATCTAAAAATAAAGTTGTTTTGCAGCTTTTAAAGAATAAATTATTCACATAACTTGGCGCCATTTGCAAACTAAACTGTAAACGCATCATCCTTGCGTTAGATTAATGTTGTGAGATTCACTCTGGTGTTCAATTATCAAAACAGAATTATAATAAATAGATAATTTGAATTTCTAAAATGTAAAATTACATTATCGTTTTATCATGAAAATAACAAACTCACTTCAATTACTTCCAGGAGTTATTATTTGATTTTAAAATTTCAGGTTTAGACAATCAAAAATTCACCCTAAACCACATCAACTGTTATTAGTAAGGCTTGTTTGTGCAGTTCCAAATTCTCCTTAAAATAACGCCCGCTTACATCATTAATTAAAGCAAGAACTAATCATTAACCAAACGAGATATTTTTGTTTAATTCATTAAAAATTGAGTTCAGATCATTAGGATTTCCGCTAATAAAATTAAAAAATCATTTAATGAAACTTAACCTGCATTAATTCAGATTAATTGCACGTGAATCTAATAAATTTAATATTCAAATTTAAAACTCTATCTAAATACAGCAATCAAATTTAAAATTCTAACTCCAGTACGGCAGCCCATAACAATCAACTAACAAAAGGACTGCACCAAACATTGCGTACGTTGAAACCAAAACAAATACCAATTTTTTCAAACCACAAAACTCAAATAAAACTCTCTAAAATTGCGCCTAAACCCAGAAATTCTATATAAATATAACAGATATGTCTCAGATAACCACGTTTTGTTACAAGAAGTAGCACAATCTAAAAAATACCCCCTAAAAACACAAACAAGTGACATTTTTATCAACAACATTTGCACTTTTCAAACCTCTTGCTAACTCCTTTAAGACTAGGTAGATTTTTAGACGATAGCAATCTGCTCAGTGGCACTGAAGCGTGTCATTCTGATTACATGGAAGCCAAGCTGCTTTCATGCTGGGTGTGAAGCTGTGAACTTTGGTGTTCGCTAGTATATATAATACACCATACATTTCTCGTATGTAATACCACGCTTTTTGCTTTTTTTT
>JAQFZN010002685.1:0-10741 GCA_034687075.1 Geophilus carpophagus | reverse complement strand
GAGAATCGAAACAGATGCATTTGAGTGACTTTGTACTCAACCAGATTATTGTTTCTTGTTTAAGCTTACGGCAGTTTATTGACAGCCGTATTCTTCGATTACGCGCGTTCTACAATACTTTACCGACGATTTGGCAAGGGCACGGCATTCCAAAGTGTTTTTGCTGACAAGTAGAAAAAATGAAATATAGCATTCAATTTGGTAAAAAGCAGACACGCGTGTTTGCATAATTGCTTATGTTTGCAGGTGGTGCAGACATTTTGTTCATAGCGTGAAATTGCAGTTCGATGTTATCGTTCGAGGGTGTCACATGTTACATCGATAACCATTTCCATTTGAACTTTCCTTTAAATGTATGAAGAAATTCACAACTGTTTTAAAATGTACTCATCGATTTTTTTCTTAAGTTTGAGTCATTACATTAGTGTATCCTAAATTTCGCGTAAATTTAAACATGCTTAATGAATGACAATTTATTTAATGCAACAACATGTTTCTGTCATTACATTTATTATTTCTTTATTCTTTTTAAAGAGCATAAGAAGCTCTTAACCGTGGCCGGCTCTAAACACCAAAAGCAAGGACATGCTCAGAGCAGTATATCTCCAAATTGACTATAGTAATCTTTATATACCTAAGCCCGGCTTTGCATTAATTCGTTGTGCGCCTGAATTACCACTAATTTTTGCTCTGAGTCGTTCTATTTTCAAAATTGCATTGGTTTGGGTTTGTTCTAAAGTGAGCAGGGCGATAGCTAATGGCATAAATTGCTATAACTACTCTAAATTGCTTCAGGAGCTTTATCCAGAATTTAGAAAAAACTGCGTCATTTCGATTTTCATTGCGTTTTTTTTAACATAATAGATGTATTTGATGTCCTATTCTGCCTTCAGATGTCGTTCATGTTTTGTTATATACATTTCTATACGTGGTAACTGTCATTTAATTTATTGTATACTCTTGCTTCGAAAAACTGTTGTTAAACTTTAACTAGAAGAATAAAAATATTCCTTTAATTAAACTTAGCAGTGTAAGTCGTGTTTCCAGTCATGATTTAGAGTTTCTTCACATTTATATGCCTTAGGCTCAAATCTTCAGTACTAATCTCAAGATAAAAGGAAAGATACAAAGAATATTAATCCCACAAGACCACCAAAGACGTATATACTAAAGCTACTGCAGCACTGTTCGAGTGAACATTATGTTTATGGCTTATTTTTATGATTTACCTACGAACATTTTTCAACAACTGAACTGCAAAAGTGCAACAAACAATTGTTTAATGCATCCCATTTAGGGCCAAATAGGATAAAGCACCGTAATTATGATTGATAAAGAATAAATTCTAATTGATGGCTACAAATTACAGTCAGAAGCATTGATCATTTAATGTTGTCACATCGGGTCCCATGATCAATTGAATTTAAGAAAATGGCTGCTATCTAATGTGATGTTCTTGATGTTAGCAAGTAGCAAAGCGATTTTACCACGACAGGAAAGCAATACGACAACAAAACTAATTGACCTAGCACAAGATGGATGATGGATCAAACTTGGCACAAAACCTATACACTATGACTCATCAAACTAATTTAATTTTCACTTTATCGCCGTCTTACAGGCAAATGTAATTTTTCCTACTTGACAAAAAAAGCCATTAAAGTGCTGAAATTTTTACTCGTCAATTTAGAAATCTTAAATGAAGACCCAGTGCACCAAGCAATAACAAATGAAAAAGCCCTAACAACAAGCAATAACACTTAAATAAGTTTTTAGGAGCAATTCAACCAAAATCTCATGCTTTTAAAGCTATTTCAATATTCATTTTAATGTTAGGTGTCCATAATTAAAAGCATGTTACACCAGTTAAGCTTCTTTATCAATGATTCATCTAAAAACTGGTCGACTTTTCACGTAATTAATTCGAAAGACTGAAATGAGTCTGCGCGATCAACACAGCCGAACTTTAACAGCTCATTAACTTTTCGATTTGAATGGTAAAAAAAAAGTGATTATGTGCTCGAGGACTTGATATTTGAAAAGGCAGTTACTGTCACACGCAATGGGTGTCTCTTAGTCACCGAGTTTAATTTGATAGATCCATAACTCACCGTCTTAGAAAACTGGAGCAGACACAATATGTAATGATGAGATTTTTGGTTGATGAAATGTCTTCACGTGGTGAGTTTTTCGAATTAACCGAGTGTAGTATGGTTACCCATAATACAATGTCTTCAAATCTATTAAGAGAAGCTTTTATATTAAAATTTTTCGCATGATTAAAGTTTATTTGTGTACTTGCATATTAAAAATTGCTATGCACAAAGCCCAACACAGAAATTTTTTTTTTTAATTAAACATGTCTGGCAAGAGACATGCACTTATTGGTGAAGATTTCAGAGATTTTAGTAATCATATCACGTTCAGGCATGAAAAGATTTATGACTATATACAACAGACTCATGGGAATTTAAAATGGGTTTTATAAATTAATGCTGGGAGGTGTGTAAAGTTAGCAGAATTTTAAAAAATAAGCGAACTGTGATTGGTCTAAAATAAGCTATGCATAAGCTATGCAAATTTAGTCTTACAACTACTGTATTCCCCAACGTCAAAATTATATATTATATAATCGTTATAATTACATATTATATGATTGAGCTGCATTCCAATACCTAAAATTGAAAACAAAATGCAATTTGAATTCCAAAATTCCATAAATTTTTTTTTATTTCTCTTATAAAGAATAAGTGAGCTATGATTGTCTGAGCTACATGGGTCACTCATATCTCACGTTAGGCTTGATGATTAACACATAAAAATCACCAAGAACTGTAATTTACATGCTAAAAAGGCAAAATAAGGTTCATAACAATTGCAAATATCATTTTTCTAATTCCAAAATAACTCAACTGTGTTTCACTAAGCATGAGCTATGTGGGCAACTCATATTTCATCATTCATCTGCTTGAACAACTCATATTTTACCATTAAGCTTGTCTGGAACTCCTAAAACAGTATCATAAACTAAATTACAATGCAATAATGACATAAAAGTTTAGTGTTCAAATTAAAAATTTATTTTCTAATCCCAAAATGAGTGAGCTATAATTGGCTAAGTATGAGCTAGATGAGCCACTCGTAATTCATAATAAAGCTGCATTTCAACACCTAAAAAACAGTTAAAAACTGTAATTTCAATGCCAAAGCCATAAAAAATTTGTAATAGTTACAAAAATTAATTTTCTAACCCTAAAATGAGCGAGCTGTGCCTGGTTGAGCTTGAATTGCTTGAGCAACTCATATTTGGTGATTGAGTTACATTTTAACATCTAAAATACAGCCAAAAACTCCAATTCCAATGCTAAAATGATCATGAAAAATATTGTAACAACTTTAAAAATCAATTTTCTAATCCTAAAATAAGTGAGCTTAGTTTGGCTGAACATGAGCTGCAAGAGCCATTTACATTTAATGATTGAGTTACTGATCAACTTCTCAGAAACAGCCTAAAACTAAAAGTGCAATGCCAAAATAACATCAAAAATCAATTTTTTATTCTTAAAATGAGTTAGATGTGATTAGCTACATGTCAGCCACATAAACCACTTATATTTCATCATTGAGTTAGGTGAACAACTCATATTTTACAGTTATGCAGCACTTGAACCTCCAAAATAGTATCATAAACTAAATTCCAGTGTCAAAACTGCAATAAAATTGTACTTAATTTAAAATTTAGATCTCTAATTTCAAAATAAGTGAGAAACAATAAGCACTGATTTTTTAATTACAAAAATCAAGTTTCTTATATCAAAATGAGCCATTTATATTTAATAATTGAGCTACCCCTTTAATATCTGATGCAGAGTTTACGATTACGACAAAAGAAAAATAAATTAAAAAAAAAACATTAAAAAAATCAAAATTTATTGAAAAATTCTAAAATTCAAATAGAAATTTCTAAACTTAAACTGATTTAAAGTATCCAAGGATTTGGAAATTTTTTTATACTAGAAAAATAGCCAATAGGCACTCTTTTCTCAAAGTGAAATACACCCGTCAGTTCCATATGCTGATTTGGCGCAGCACATATTAAAGAACACTTGACGGAAAAAGAGTGTTAAATCCACTACTCTACGTCGCCTGTAACCCCTGGGAAGCTTGATGGATATGGATTACGTCTCAGTGTACCAAAATGAGATTTCTGGTAATTCTAATTTCCACTATTATAAACTTTTTTTATCTTGAAGTTTTTTTTAAAAAAACTATTCTTATCTTAAATTTAGCCAATTGTCTTCTACATTTTTAATTTGTAGCCACAAACAGTTTTTTTCCTCGTTTGATGGTGCATATATCACCTAATTGCTGCCTGTTAGAATTAACCCTATTTATCAATACTTGACAGAGAAAGTGAGTGAATGTGATAAGAGTTTAATGGCCCATAGCAATGTCATGCTAAAATCTAACAAAAGTCGCACAACACTTGATAAAATCCTTGACCAAATGGTCCAAAAATAACCTCCATTACTATTTTTAAGTAAAAATTATAAAAATAGAAGGAAATAGTCAATCAAGCAAAAATTATTAAGAAATAAAAATAAAAATATTAATTTTTTCATATATTTTAGGAATTTTTTCTCGTTTATTTTTCAAGTTAATTTGAATTTCTGTTAATAGGTATTAATTAGTCGATATATAACCACAGTTCACAGCTATAAATAGGTTTCGAGACCTATTGAAGCTCCTGAATCTGCAGCTGGCTTAGAAAAAGTCTTCATTCAAAGACAATTTAACCTCATTACAACTCTTGGTCTACATCTGCCCCCACAATCACTCTTCCCCTATATATAGATCAGAAAATAAACTAAACTGTTACATGCCATAAACTTCTTAGATAAAAAATTTATACCCGAACTTTTTTTTATCAAAGTTAAAGAGTTTCATGTAATAGTAATAGCTCACATAACCTATACACTAGACTGTTATACCAAGCTGACTGAACCCAACTGACAATATGGGTCTTTTAAATTGGGTTATAAATTAGTCGTAATGATTCTAAAAAGAAACATTACCTTCAATTGAGAATACCATTACAACACATGAGACGAACTAGACCCACTAACTGGAATTTAGAACTCAGGGGTTCAATATTATTACACAAGAAAACCTATTTATAACAATAAAGATCAGAAAAGACAGTAAAATATTAAATGGATCCTACAGTACATTTAAGGCCTTAAATAGAATGAATCTATTGAAAAAGGTATTATGAAGCTATCAAATTAATACCTTATTTTAAAAAAATAATCAGATTTAAATTTGAGTTATTTTATTGCGTGAAATCTGAATTTTTTAAAAAACCATAGAAATAATCTATTTCGAAGATAATTTCAACAGAATTCAGTAGAGACGGCAGATTTATTATTTTGCCGCCTGTAGGCTCTGAGCGCATTTCTAACACAATTTTCAAATATTCTGCTTTTAAAGTTGCTAGTCTAAAACAGAAACTAATCTATTGATTTACTATGTAATGATTGGAAGCCGCGACTTGTATTATTTAATTCTGGGTTTAGATGCGGCGAAGCATTTATTCGGTTAAAAGATTGATTTTAAACATTGTTATCATTATTCTAACAATTTTCATCTCAAATTGTCCCTTTATCTTTGCCTCAGACAATTCAGTCATATACTATTCAATGGTAGAAAGTGAACATTGCTTACTATTACCCCAAAGTCAAAGGGTATTTAATAAACAATACATATCTAAATGACCAAAATTTCCAGCCTTTAATAATAATTACAGCCTGATAACACTAAGAATCTTTTAATTAGCCACGAGTAATTAGCATTCCACTTGGCCACTATACTAAGTTACTTCCAGGTTAAAAAGGTTAAATCTATTGTCTGCATTCTTACATCATTCCAGGATTTGCTCCTTCTTGCATTTGTTGATGATCGTTACTGAACTGATTATTTGATCCCCCATTAAGCTCCCCGCGGCTTGGGAGTAAGCAAATAAGATTTAATGATTATGATCGAATATAATGACAGTTCTTTATGACCGATAATTCGCGCAGTATACCACATTATTAACACACCTGCGCTTCACTTAGTTAACTGATTCAAATATAAAGACTAGGGGGGTAACCGAAAGTGGCAATTGCATGTAAATGGAACACGTCTATACATCATAAATCAAAAGACTTTGGATGATCTAATTTGCAGAAAATGAATGGTTTCATTTGCCAATTCCAATTAATTATACATTCTAAACATGATGCATGCGAATGTATTTGCAATGCTTTATATAATACCTAAAGGAGTGTAATTTAATCAGTGACCAATGCAATTTTTAATAACTATAACTAAATCAGCAATTAAATTACCTCGATTCGTCTCTTGTAGTACATATGTGACATTTTAAAAACTAATTAAGCGCCATAGTGTATTCATTTCATGTAAAGCATAAATCAATAGTGCAAATCAACTTGTAAATTGCTCACAGTCAAGACAAAGAGTTCAGCCAAATGAATTTTTTACGTCGTAAAGAATTTACGCAGCCCTATTAAAAGCAAGTAGACCCAAAGAAGGGGTTTGTCTAATTGCCAAATTTACGCCCGTACATTCTCCGCAACAGTAATAGGCTACTTGCATATGCAACAAGGCAACTGAGTTTTCTTTGTCACCATCAGCATTTTGTTTTCACTAGAGAATAATGTGGCAAATTTTGGTTTAAATTGTTGAGAAATTTTTATTAAAGAAACTTCAAGATGATGTTATTTATCAAAAGCTTTTTTTGTTGGTATTTCTTGAGTATTTGCATTAAAGATGTTGCTTCTTGATTAATTAATAGAATGTCTGGATTGAACCTACATTGTGGTTAAGTCTCAGGTTAAATAAACTGTATGCAAGGTGACGAGTGAGTAATTACCTGTAATGTGATTCTAATTATTTCTTGGATGTTACTATGGTGTTGATTTCAACTTTGTTGATAATGATCTTTGAATTTCTATGCACCAAACAAAAGCAATGGCCAGTGATCTATTTTTTATGGGTTAAAGCTGAACCAGAAGCTGAAATTTGTCGAAAGCTTTTAGTTGGAAAGTTTCTGCAGAGTATAGAACAGTGTTTTGTCCTTTGGTTTACACAAAGTTCTTATTAAGCTGTTAATTTGTCCTAGGTCAATAAGTGAAGAAAGTGGTGTATTTGTAGCTTGAAAAAGAGTTTTGATGGTATAAAGAAGCTTGGGCAATGCTGGACCAAGTAAGTGTAAAACAAGGGGATTATGTTTAGAAATAATGCTCTTATTAGGTCTCGATTGCTGCTGTAAGTAAATATATTACAAAAATAAAGTAATTATTAACTCATTCTTTACTTATAATTTTAAATTTGAGTAAAAATTCTCTTATGCATCAAATTAACTAATTTTTAATTGAAATTCTTTTGCAGGCCAAGGATATGATTGTCAAGTTTGAGGTATTTATGTCATTCTATTTTGTTTGCTATCAAATCTTGATTTAATTAAGTTGAGATATTCAACTGTAGAGAGTTTAAATCAACATTTGGTGTCTTGTAGAGTCAAATATTTCACTTTGATCCAAGTGAAAAGTTGCTAACCTCTTTTTACACCCTTTGCTTCAAGACTTAGAAGAGAAAGATGTCAAACTAGTGACAATTTGACAGTCCAATTTAGATGAAATCAAGAATAAAATAGAATAAAACGTCAAGGTGAAAAAAAGAAGCAATTTTTTTCTTTTATTTAACAGGAAAATGGCCCTTTCGTTTTGGAATAGTATCAAACCCTCAAGCTTTATGTGACTGAAAGTGGCTTAAGCCAAGAGATAAAGTGACAATTGTAACTCTGGTTTAATGAAAATTAGTTGCGAGCCAAATTCTGCTGACTCATATACAACATGTGATTGCGACATGGATGAGCCATGTCAGAAGATAGATACAAGGACCAAATACTGGCCCGAAACTCGAATTGATAAACGATGGTAATGATATTCTTGTATAGTAACCATGACTATGCACATGTTTCAGTTAGCAAACATAAATATAAAAACAAAATTTATTAAATCATGTCAAACACAATAATAACAACTCATTCTCAAAACTTTATTATTGAAAAAAGAATTAATTGATTTTGAGTTTAATTTCTAACTTCATCCAAAACCATTGAACTCATAGGCCTAGTACCACAAACTTTTGTACAGATATTATACGTATGAACTATTGATACTGAGATATAGAGCCCATTCCCAATATTGACAATTGTAAATGGAGATGCCAATGTAAATACATAGTAAATGTATATTGACTTTCGCAAAGAACTAGACAAAGCTTTCAACTATTTTTGTACTTTTTATTTGTTCTTAGAAATATATTGGTATTCTCGTTTTTCATTTGAAATATGAATGTAAAAGACATATAAAATTCAATCAAACTGATTGATATAGAGCACATCAAAGTATACTTTCCAGAATGAGAAATCTAATAAAACTGACAATACGTATCCACACTTTACTTGTACTTAGAGGTCAGCGAGTATACGGAATATTGGTTCAATCTCACTGAAGTGTTGGAACCCTCTTATCTGTGGATATAATTCGCATTCCAATCATGACGGGCAGTTGTGTAGTTAGTAAGACCACTCGTTCCATTCCAAAGAGCTACTTTCGCCATCATCAAAAGTGTTACATCAACATTTTTTTAAGTTTCTAAGTGCAAAACCCCACAACAACTTAAAATTAACTTTACTTTTATCATTCTTTTAAAACTTACTCTTACAACAAAACAAAGTAATTTTATTTTATTAAAAAAATAGTGTTTTTTAAATTTAAATTTAATAAAATCATATAAAACTCAATAACAAATGGCTAAATCTGAAAATTAATAATCATAAAAAGGCTTTTTATTTATTATTTATTTATTCCATGTTTCTAAGAGCAAATATTATTGGGATGAAAGTGAACTCCAACATTTCCCTTGTCACCACCATCTTACTGCTGTCATTCATTCTCTTTAAAGCGTGGCTACAAGATCCCATCTGCAACAGCCCAGAATGAGTTCCAGAGATGTGATCTGCTTACTAAGCCTCTTGCTTGGTTGTGAAGAGCTGCATGAGACGCGACATTGGCAAAGACGCTCTCCCCTGAATTTTAAAGGTTGCTGTACACCATGAAATCAGGTAGAAACAGAATTGTAAATTGAAGAATAACTTTCAAACCAATTTGAATACAAACACTGTATCCTTGCATCGTCCACAAACTTCAATACAATACGTGTATTTTTTATATAAACAATTCCATAGTCGAAACTTTAAACATTTCCCAAATCACAACAACTTCAAAGACTGTGTTTTGTTTCACGGTTCAAATCCCACCATTGTTTTCATTTGATTATTTTTTTTCAAATGTCGTTTCTTTGCTACAATAACTATCTTGACAGTTATTTGTTCTATATACGTGTGCGCTCAATTCATATCTACTTTTTAATGTTTATGTACTTTGTCTATGGTGCGAAATTGTTTACAAATTTACTAATATACGTTCGAGCTATGATTAATGGGAACATTTTGTTGTATAAATGTTTTCAATTTGATTACAACAAATGAAACAGATGTTGTTTGTGGTGGCAACTACACGTACAATGTTATCTCCCTTTGGATCTATCAATTTAGTCACAAGATCGCTAAACTAGGCAAGGTTGAATTGCTTGCCTATCTTTACACCACATTGTAAACTCACATGGGAAGTATTTGTCAATTTATAACTGCATATTTCTATTTATAACTCACATTTATGTTTTTTACTAACTCGAAATTACTATAGCATTTGTTATTTTTAACAAATTCAACGCATCTAAAGTGCACCATTTAATGAAATTCATTTCTCTCTAGACACGATTTTTCATACACTTGACACAAGAAAATCGCTGTATTAAAACAACAAATTTTTCTTTCCTTTTTATTATTTTAGTATAATTTAACTTCTTTCCCAAACAGTAAAAAGTTAGCGAATTTTACTTTTAAAATTTTTCTTTTTTTATCTATTAAATAAAATTCCAACAACTAAGGCCCATCGTTAACGTAAGGCGTAAGTATTAATCGATAAAGATAATGCGCTTAAGTTACAGAAGCAGTATCATTTTATTCTAAGTGAAATCTGCGCATACTCGAGTTCATCTTTCAATCAATCAAGTATCATACTTCCGTTTCAATGGAAATTTTCAAACAAATTGGATGTAGCTCTTTTTTTTATATTTCACATGAAACAGAGTAATTGAACCAATGTCAAAACTCAACGTAGAAAACTGTTAATAATTCAGTTTAATAACCATAATGGTAGATTTAACGAGTTTTTAATGTGAAATAAGAATGAACAGGAAATTGTATACCATTACTCCTCGTATTGAATTTTTTAGCTTGGGGAATCACTCAGAAAAAAAAATCAATTAGAAATTTTTTGTAAATGCGAACTGCACTCGCATCAGCTTGCTAAATAAAACAAACGACGTGTGGTACTGAATTTAAATTTTGTTGACTGTTTGTTAATGGTAGATTTTCAAGACTTATCAACTAACTATTGATTCACTTCTTTCATTTTAATAGAGTAGTATCGATTTAGAAAAAGTAAACAGATCACAGCACCGTTATATATCGTTAAGAATGCCAAACTCACTATAAAACATTAATGGCGTCTTGATTGATATTTTATGCAAATCACTACCTAAGATA
>JAQFZN010002684.1:0-10742 GCA_034687075.1 Geophilus carpophagus | reverse complement strand
AAACAAAAGCAAGCTTTTTCTTATTTCACACTGCACTGGCAATGTAAATCTGTTCCGTATAGAGTCACGAGCGCCATTGTGTGGCAAAAAATAGAACTAAATCGATAGAACAAAGGAGTGAGTACACTATTCCTTTTAACACTATGGTATAATCGTGTCCATACACAAAATAATTATGTGTGAACACAAAATAATTGTCCGAACACAATATAATTGTGTCCCGACACAAATAAATGTGTCCCGACACAAATAAATGTGTCCAAACACAAAATAAATGTGTCCTAACACAAAACTATGTCTCAACACAAAAAATATTTGTCCCAACACAAATATTTGTGTCTAAACACAAATAGTTTTTTTGGTATACTATTAAAATCGAAAGATAGAGAGAGCCAGTCATCTTCAGCTACTTCAGATAGAATAGTTGCACCACCCTTTGCTTCAGTTATTTTACAATAATTTCTTTTCTACATTTATCAATAATGTAAGTAAATTTTGATTAATGTTATATAACTGTAATAATCTGGTATTGATTGTATTAATTTTATTTATTACCTAGGGAAAATCAATTAAAGATCTTATAGTGCAATGATGTTTAAGTGTATTTGAAAACTTTAACCAGAATAACTGCAGTTACGGTTGTGGTTATTGTGTGGTTACCCATAATTTATAACGGTCATCTGGTTATTTTCAAACACCATTACTGTGATCACAGTAGCCAACCAAAATGGTGTCTAAAAATGCAAAAAAAGATTACTAAGGCTCTTATTATATCACAACTGGATGAATCTAATTGTGTGAAATGTAAATATTGTACTCAAATTACATTTTAATAACCATTCAGACTACTTAAATAAAAATTTTATCTTTTTATTGCAAATAAAGTGTTATTTATCTGATATGAATTTTTATTTATTATTTGTTTTTTAAATCAAAGGTGTGGATATTATGTGTAAAATTTCCAAACCTGGAATTAGTTTTAAAATCGTGAACAGGAATAGTGACCTATCATACTCAAAACATCTTGCATTTAATTTTTCATCATACAAATAATACAAATTGCAAATAAAATTTTAAATAATGAGATTATATTAAACATGGTGTATCTTCTTTGAATGCTTCCAATTCATCTAATTCTGCTATAGAAGATTGGAAATCAACTTCATTGTTTCGATCATGTTGAGTAACATGATCATTAACTCCACTTCTATTGAAGAATTGGTATAAACATAACTCACTAATACAGTGAATTATCTTCTCTGGAGGTTGCCATCTTGATAACCGCATTTACCTACCTTTTGATTTGAGTTATTGTGGTTTGCAACGGTATGGATTTATAGCAGAGATTAATAATAAATAAATAAGGAAAATCACACACAACAATAATTATCAAATCAAAACAGACTCCTTTTATTAAATGAATACTCTCAAGCGCGAGTAAAAGCAAGGAATAATTTACTTAATTACTTATATGCCTGCACATGCAGATATAAGGGGCCGTCCATAAATGACGTCACGCTCTAGGGGGGGAGGGGAGCCAGGATTTTGTGACAATATGCGACAAGGGCAGAGAGGGGGTTTTTTAAATGCTACGTCACAAAATAGAATTTAATATTATCGTGTAATTTAAAAAAAAATGAAAAAAAAAATAAAAAATGAATAAAAAAACATAATTTTCTGTATGAAAAAATTATTTAAAAAATTTTAACAAAAATTTAATTGCATTTTTAGAGGGGTGGGTACCATTATTGTGATGTCATATTAGGGGGTTTAGGGGGGGAGTTTTAGTTATTGTGACAAGTTGTGACAAGGGGGAGGGGGGGTATCCAAAATAGCAGAAAACAACGTGACGTCATTTATGGACGGCCCCTTAATGCACATCTAAAAATAACTGCATTGCTATTAATAATTAGTAAATAACATAAAATTACAATGCTGTTAATTAAATCAGAATGTTTCCGAAATTATTTTCCTTAGTTATGTATTTTTCCAGAACTCTTCTGCTTATCTTCAAACTTCAAATTGTTAAAATAAATTTTTGTAGAGTGAGAAAAAAATTTTATTATGTCCGCATTACTTTTGATAATTTATTTGCGTGAAAAAATAAATGATAAAGTATTATTTTACAAGTTTAAAAAACCTAGTCAATAAATAAAATTTAATATTTTTTTTTCAGTAATTAAACCAGCTGTTTATATTGTGTGAACCAACTTTTCCGTTTATCTGTCAACCAACACATATTTCCTCTCATAAAATTATATAAAAGCAAACTCAAACCTTGAAAATTGTACACAGTGCTCAAAATGAATTATTTTCATCTTTTTTTGATGTTTGTAGTGCAATTGTATTTGCTTCACAGCGATATCGTAGCTGGTAAGTAAAACTAATTTAATATTCACTCACATTTGTTTATTATAGACGATTTAATTAAAAATTTGTGACATATTTTAAATTTTACACAGGTACTAGTATTGCATGTGGTGATTTTTGGAATAATTGTGAAAAGGATTGTCCAGATAATCGAGGCGGTAGCTGCAACATGAAAACGTGGCAATGCGAGTGTAATTAGATGTCACAAAAATGTTGATATTTAATTTGTAGTTTCAATAAATTTAAATTGCAATTAATAAATTTAAATTTCTGCATGTTAAAACATTAAAAAGTTTTTTTTTGCATGTTCAATTTTATTTTTTTTGTAAAAGAAATCTATTATCTCCATTACAACATCGATGAGCAAATGTTGCTTTCTTTTATTCAAATTCGTTGTTATGACGTTATTAAATGAGGATATTTAATTCAATAGAAATATACTGTATAAAGGAAATTAACACAAAATATAAACATGTCTCTTAAAATTCAGCAGTAAATAAAATCTACATTCCCGCATTATCAAATGTTTAAATTCAACGGATAAGTAACATGCTGCCATCTAGTGTTTCTAATCGAAATAATAATCCTCACGCCACAGATCAAGTCTTAAAGAAATGACATCAGTTCTCAGAATTTCTTATTGAGCTATGGCGTCGTGATAACACCTACCTGATTCATCATTCTAATTAATGTTAGGTTCGTCAGCTAAATTTAATCGAAATTTTTAAGCCAGCTGTGTGTTCACACGATAACGAATATAAAAGTAGATATCGTTAACAAGGATTTAACACTGACAAAATGAAATTTGTTACCATTCTTTTTGTGCTTATGGCTGTCTTGGTCTTGGTTTGCAGCAGATCCATAGGTAAAGTCAAATTTAATTTACTTTTAATAATTTTTTTATGCATATTTAAATTTAAGGAGCTGGCGGATTTGGTTTTGGAAAAATTAGATGCGGTGACAGATGGGACAACTGTGTAAAAGACTGTCCAACCGGAATGGGAAGTTGTAATAGAAGAACATGGACTTGCGACTGTTAAATCATAAGAAATAATCGAATAAAAACTTTTATTTAATAAAAATATGTTTACATTCTTTCAAAAAATGAAACTAAAGTAAACTCTTGATTTAATGGACTCAAATTGAACGGATGTTGCAAATATAAGCAAATAAAAATCCTCATGTTTCTGTTGGCTGTTACCAGTTTGAGTTAAAGCATTCTTTTATTTTTCTATTATAAATCAATAAACACACAGGAATTTTTTAATTTTTATCTTAATTTATTGATATTTGTTACGATTTTGCTGTTGATTGATGGAATTCAGTCTAGGTTTCACTTTAATACTTGAACTATATTACCGTAAATCCTCCAATAACAGCCCTGGGCGCTTATTTAAGTAATTGGAGACTGAGCAGGAATTAGTTAGGGGTGGCTATTCATTCAAATATAATTTCTTATAGCAAAATAATAGGTACTAAAAATAAAAAAATTAGAATTGAAAATTTCATTCAATTTAATGCCATTATGCACAGCTAATTTAAATAAGCGCCCAGGGCTGTTATTGGAGAATTTACGGTACCCATATTTCACTAGGTTTAGTAAAGTCGCGAATACAATTTGGAAAGTAGTAATCTAGTACACACGTGATATTTTGACTGGCTATCTTATCATCAATGTGTGAAAATATGTCCATAGTTATCAAAGTATGAATACCAAGTCCTAACACAAGTGCTAATTCTCTCATTTCTATTATTCCTCCAATCGTGAACGATGGTGCTTTATTAAATAATGACTTTCGAGCAGATTTAAACTGAAAAATTTAAAATTAATAATCAAAAATTGATCAAATTTGATTTCAAATCGGCTCAGCAACATACTTCCCCTCTAAATTCATTACGCTGTTGAGGATTTAGTCTTCCTTGGCTCAAAAAAATATGCACAACATTTTCGTATTGCACTGTATAATCTTTATATTTACTTGGAAAGCGGATTGCCTGTATAAAGCTGAAGACAAAAATAAACATGCGAAGTGAAATCCATAAAAGATATTTTAAATGCATGAATGGTGTTATTCCATAATGAAAAATGTGTAGATAGAACAATAGTGGAGCTGATAATCCGCATACACATTCAACTGTTCCGATTAATATTAAGTTTCGGATTTGCATATCAATACAAGATACCATGTCATTGATTTTAGCACACCGTTTTATCATTTTTTGTAAATTTTGTTTTGCATCAGTATCCTATAAATAAAAAAGATATTTATTTTTATATACATTGTATGGAAAAGGAATCAAAATTTAATTCAAAAAGCACATCTAAAAACTGAAACCCGGTAAAAGCATAACTATTATAGATTAAAGTGACATCCAGTGAGAAAAAGTGACATTCTTCTTACAAACGGCGCTTTTTGTTTTATTCGTTGCTGCACTCTAGTGTTTAAATAAATATTTAAAAACTTTAACTCGATTATAACTTACCACATCATCTATATTTGAATTCACGATATTCCTCATGGACTCAACAATTGATTCCAATTGATTAACATTATGGAGTACACTACAACAAATTATCCAGAAAAACTGACAATGATAAATTTTAATAAAAATTCCGATCATGTCTGCAGTAATTGCCAACCAACTGTATAAGTCGGCTGGTAACAAGTTAAGAAGTGGAATGGCGGTAAACGAAGCACTACTGATCAATAAAAACACCCAACCATACACAAGCTTTCGCAAGTCTGCTGCCAGCAAATCTAACCACCTCCAAATTCTGCCAGAACGAATATTGTTCTGAATAAGTGGGGCAGTATTATTTTTCAGTGTTTTAATGTATTTCATGATAGGTTCGTAAATAAAAGGATAGAAAAAAGCATTAACTGGTTCTCCTTTTTCATTTACTATTTCTTCTGCTGTATAATATCTTTTCAGTGCAATGATGACGGGTGCTACAAACATTGAGGCAAAGACACATCTGATTGCTATGACTGCATGTACATGATCTGAGTAACATTTGATGGTAAATATAAGTATAGCTACTGGTAGACCGAAAGTAGCAAGGCACACGAGAATAGATATAAGCGTTATTAAAAGTGTGTTTAATTTGCGAATATATTCACAGGCACAGCATCTAAAGTGCAAATTGCAACAGTCGAAGCAAAACCATTTGAAGCAATTCAGACATGCAAAGATGGACCAGCAACTTTTAAGTAGGTAATTATCACCTGTTAAAAAACATGTTTAAATTTAAAATATATTTCAGGACTTATTTCATTAGATTTTTGATTGACATTTACTTTCTTCTCTAATATATTGATGTTGGTATGATTGTTGTTGTCCAAACTTTTGGAAAAGAATGTAGAATAAAAAATATTATTTGAATAGTAAAAATTTACTTTACCTCTACATCGTTTATAACACCAGGATGCATGTTGTAACGTGTAATGTTGTAACGTGTAATGTTGAAGCATGAAAACGTAGAATATATACTTGCAAGTATTGTATGTAAAAATAGCAATGCGCTAGTTTGTGATAAAAATAGTAATTGACTAGTTTCTTGTTTATTTTTTATATCTTATTTTATATCTTGTGTAGGTGCAGCACCCGGAGGACCTTTTTTTAGGTCTTAAAGTCTTATTTTCTAACCGGAAGGTGTGGCTGATATTACATGGCACATTGGCAGTTTCGCCTCTAGAATTGGGCTCGTGTAGGTGTATTATCAGTTAAAGTGTTGAAAAGAGTAAATATTACATTAATGATAGTGTGACGGATGGATTCTTCGAGGTGTCCCATTTGTCACAGTAGGAAAGGGTTGACTCACTGACTCCACCTCCAAAGAGACCGTCGTGTGAAAAAAGACAAAGTTGAGCACGGTTGCCAGCCAGCAGCTGTTAGAGAGGAAAGTCATGGCAAGAGAAGTAGAATGAAGGAGGAAAGACCTGACAGTCCCTGTACTCTGATTATCACAGTCCCTGGCTCTTGGCCTCGGTCTGTGGATAGACCAGTGATTCTCAACCACTGTGTCGCGGCACTTAAGTGTGCTGCGAGATTCTTAAAGTATGCTGCCACAATAAAGGCTATTCATCTATTTATTCCAGGGGTGTCCAATTTTTGAGGTACCTAGAGCCGCATTGATAGAATACCAATTTTGTTGGGCCACACAAAAATATACAAAACTTTAGTGGTGTATTAGGGTTATTGCCAACCAAAAATAATACCCTTTTAGTGGATAAAAGTTCTCTTGAGCAAATATTTGTAGTAGGCAGTGTTTACACACTGGAAAAAAATCAAATTTACCAATGTGAAAGAAGTGGAAAGCTAATGTGAAATGTTCATATTTCCACTGATTGTAAATTTATTGTGAATATTTATATTTCCATCGATTGGAATTGATTGGAAATTTATTACATAATGTAAAACTATTGAAAAAATAATATTTATCAACTGAAAACATGATGTAAAACTGTTGAAAAGATAATGGAAATATAGAATGGAAATATGTTGCTTTCCAATTGTAAATGTGTTGACAAACACAACATTTAAATTGATTGGAAAGTTACATTTACACTCCAAAAATATAGTCTTTTCATTAGATTTACATTCACTTTATTCATTGTAAATCTGATTTTTTTTCCAGTGTACACATGCAGTATTAGTAAGAAAGTAGCAGTAGTGCAGTGCATTGTGGGACAGAAATAAAGTAAAGTAGATTAAAGTAGGCAGTAGCAATACATGATGTAGGAAAAGCTTATGACTTTGCAACTTTAGAATCAGTGCGGCTCAAAAAAGCCTGGTTGCAAAAAAATATATAGTATATAGTATTGTTTTGCAACCAGAATTTTTTGGACCGCACAGACACTTGCTTTGTGCCACATGTGGCCTGCAAGCCATGTGTTGGACATTCCTGATTTATACAGTGTTGGATTCTTTTTATTTATGTGTATCAATGCAGTTCAACCTGTCTCGAGCTCCAAGTCAGGTCAGAAAAGACTTAACTCAATCACAATGACCCCTCCTTCTCATTTGCACATTTATTTTATCATGTATGACATTACTCTAAATATATTTTAGAAATCTAAAATAATTTATACAACAAATAAGTAGCAATATTCTGTGGAGAATAATTTGAACTGAAAAATTCAAAGCAAACATAAAAATTCGGATTATTTTTGCTCTTCTGTTCTTTTGTACCTGGTCCCTTTTCATTGTGGGCTTCCAGGCTAGAATAATGTCAGCCCCTCTTACTTTATGAGGGCCATAATGTACCTACAACAGTGAATTTCATTTAAAATATAGAAATTCATTAATTTTGTCACCTACACAATGATTGTTTAGCATTGTATTACAATCTGTTAAAATGTTTATGGTTAAATATAGTAGATATTTATTTACTCAAAATAGAATAACTCTTCAAGAAATTTTCAATTTTTTTTTCACAGTTAAATGTTATTTATTAATTAAATAAAACAAAGCACCTAGTTTAATTAATAGGGTAGTTTGTTTACAAATTTTAAAATATAATTAATTGCAACCGGAATTTATTCATTTCCTGAATATTAGTGAGTAAACAAATTTCATTTCCTCTGCATTCAACAGTTTTATAAAGAATCTATTGTCAAAATGAGCGTTAATATGAATGTAATAGTAGCTCTAGTTTTCTACTTGACATTGACTCAAATACTGGGTCAAAAGGAAATAGGAGATATTGGTAAGTTTTTCTTCTACTCACTTTATTTTAAAATTTTAAATTTACAAAAACATACTCACTTTAATATTTATTAATCTGTTTCTAATTATCAGATTTGGGTTGTCCGAGAGGTAGTTACAAACATGATAATTTCTGCTATTCAATAAGTACACTTAATGGAAACTTTGATGACAGTGAATTAGCTTGTGAAATGGGAGGTGGGAAACTTGCCATGGTGAAAAGTCCTGAAATCCATTTATTTTTGCATAAAATAAGAATAAGGAGATTGTAAATATACAAAAAAAGAAATGGAACTTTAGTACTGTTTTACCTCGAATTAAAACCCTACATAGTTTTATAAATTTTCTTTTAGTTTTTGATTCAAGGCCAAAACCAGTTTTCTGACCTACTTTTGACTTAACCATAAACAACTGTAAAAATCTTATCTTAGCATTATTTTTTAAATCAGCATATACGGAATAAAATTAAGTGCACCATTTATTTTATGTTGCTCATTCATTGGGGAATTTATTCAAAGTTGGCTTTAACTCGAGGTGATTCTGTAATAGCATAATTATAAATAATATGATATAATAAATATAATTAAACATGTTTTATTTTATTTAGTTTATTCAATTATTGGATTGGTTTAAATGATAAAGTTGCAGAAGGAATTTGGGTTTATTCTGATGGATCCAGAGTTCAAGGTTTTACAAGATGGGCACCAGGTGAACCGAATAATGCAAAAGGTCAACATTGTGGCAAAATGATTATGTCAAAGAATCTTTTATGGGATGATGATCAGTGCAGTAACCAATGGTTATACATTTGCCAATTTGTTGGTAAGTTATATCATTAATTCTAAACTAGACTCAACTTGTACTTCCATGTTTGGCATAATCTATTACATGACGTGACGTAGATATATAAGCTTATTACATCTTTTCAAAACAATTCTTTGCGAATATTGATTTAATTTTTTTGTGTGTTTATTTATTAAATATATAAGGTGATAACTGCACAAACAGCAACAGATCAAGGCTAGGCATATTTTGCTTTGAGTTATCTGAAGAAATTGCAACCTTTGATCAAGCTGCTCAAAAATGCCGATTTAAAGGTGGTTATTTAGCTAACATCAAGACGCCATCTACGTACGAGTTTATTAAAAGTATTATTTATAATGATAGGTAAATTATATGTGAAAAATAAATTTAAAAAATTTGTTTTTATTAAAACAAAATAATTGTTTTATTGATTATTTTATTCTATTATTATAGGAAATGGTTAGAGATGGATGGAATTTACGTAGCCAACATACTACGTTTAAATAACAACAGAATACCAGCTATTTGGATCGGAGTTAGGTATTACAGAGGAAAGTGGATTTACAGCGATGATACAGTGGCCAACTTCACTGCTTGGGCACCCGGGGAACCTAATAATGCAAAAACTGAAGAGGATTGTGTTCTTATGAGTCAGCAATGGCATGACGTAAAATGTGATACTATTCGCAATTTTGCTTGTCAATACAACGGTAGGTTGGATAAAATAACGGTAGATTAGATAAAATAACGTTAAATAAGTAGAAATTAATAATATAAATTAGAAAATAAATAATATATGATACAATTTATTTATTATTTATTTAATAGGAGTAATTGTTTGCATAATTTTTAATCTTTTATTAATTTTAAACAGTAAACTACTTATTTATTTATACAGTAAATAAATGTTTTTATAAAGTATTTATGTATTCATAAAACTTTTTTTTTAGTTTTAAAAGCAGTATCAACAATTGAATCCAACACAGAAGATACTTCAACAGTTAATCCAACATTAACCAACTCACCAACAACAACAATAGGTTATATACCTAATCCACAGTCAATTGGTATTAATTGTAATGTGTAAACAGTATCATGTTGTAGTATTGAATTTTTTTTATAGGTACAAACACACAGAGTAATACTGCAGGATTAAATTTAAGTAATATTTATATAAAACTGTAGGGTGTGTTTGAAAACTATAACTGGAATAACTGCAGTTACAGTTATGGTTATTGTGTGGTTACTAATAATTCATAGAGGTCATCCGGTTATTTTCAAACGCTAGTTGTTGTGATTGCAGGAATCAACTATTTTAAGCGCTATTTTAGTTTATGAAAAAATGATGGCTTATCATAATTGGAGAAATCTAATTCTGTAAAATTAGATAAAATTCATCTAAAGCTATTCCAGAAGCAAAGAAATTAATTTTATCATTTATATCATGCCTAACTATGTGGTAATAAACATAATTCTTGCTAAAGGAATGGGGTTCACATAAATTGCATAAAAGCATCTGCTCTTCTCTGGAGGCTGCCATCTTGATAACCGCATTTACCTACCTTTTGATTTGAGTTATTGTGGGTATAACCTGAATGACCAACCAAGCAGTTTTCAAACATCTCAGTTACTCTAACTAGAACAACTGAGTCAGTTTTCAAACGCCTCGTTCACAGTAACCGTAACCGCGGACATTCCGGTTACAGTTTTCAGACACACCCTTAGGTTGTGTTCAAAAACTGTAAACGGAATAACCAGGGTTAAGTTTGCAGTTATTGTGGATTTACCCACAATTCATAGCAGTCATCCGGTTATTTTCAAACGCTAGTTGTTGTGATTGCAGTAATCGACCACTTCTG
>JAQFZN010002683.1:0-10747 GCA_034687075.1 Geophilus carpophagus | reverse complement strand
ATTATGATGAATGAAAATGCAATTAAGCATGCCAGTTAATTTAATTTTCCGGAATTATTTTTCCATTATAGTTATCAATTTTTATTGCTTTTTAATACGAATCTTGAATGATGGATTGATCCCATTTCCAGTAAATATTATGCTTGGGATTTGGGGTAATTCCAGATGTATTTTGATGACTCATACCCATCCCTTCGTCTGTTTTTGTAGAAACTGGGTCACTTAACCGGATTTCCGAAAACGCCCTGGTTGCTGTGACAACTGTTTCTCAGATGATAGATGTTAAGCTCTCAGTGCACAAGATCCATAAAATTTCAATCTATCTGATCAAATCAAAAGCATTTGGTTGTAACTTTATTTTTATGATCACTTAAATTTCAAATGTGTCATTTTTTTGCCACATTGCTTTCCATAATACGAAATTGTAAGAAAAGTTTCAAAAATGAAAAAAAAAATAGGGACCAAATTTCTTTATTAGAACAGAAAGTTATTATAACGAATATTTACACAACCTTATGCACTTTTGAAATCTACAGATTATTATAAAAATTAATCTAAGAGTACGTGTTTATTATTACTAAATATTGCCTAATTTTTCACATTTTTCCAAAAAAATTCTATGTAATAATAATAATATCAAATAAAATACATGGTCCCAACAGAATTTCACGAAAATAAAAGACAGAAAAGAAAAATTAAATTAAAACAAAATTGGAATTACAATTTTTTCATTTTTATTGTTTTTTTTTTATTATTGTTTATTTTTCATTCTAAATGTTATGAAAAGGGATAAAAGAAATCGAATCAGAGAATTAGAATTTGTCAATTGGAATCATTCTCTCTCCACCTCCTGTGATTGCTGGAAGAGGCGCTTCGACTGTGAGAACTCCATCTTTAGACAAGGATGATTTGATCAATTCCGGATTTGTGCCTTTTGGGAGCAAAAATTCACGATTGTATTCACGGTAAACTGAACGGTTCTCGCTTTTCTCTTCATGTTTGGCTTGCACCTAAAATAGAAATTATAAAAATTATATAAGTAAACAT
The DNA here is from genome assembly GCA_034687075.1 of Geophilus carpophagus. Taxonomy (NCBI): domain Eukaryota; kingdom Metazoa; phylum Arthropoda; class Chilopoda; order Geophilomorpha; family Geophilidae; genus Geophilus; species Geophilus carpophagus. The sequence goes on along the minus strand of JAQFZN010002683.1, from coordinate 9,700 downwards.
CAGTTTATGCTGTATTAAGTTGCCATATTAGTGAATCATTTTTGAACCTCGAACCTATTTCAATTTAAGCGAGTTGCGTAATCAGTAATAAATTTATTATTATTTATAAACACAACATGTATTTTCATTTAACCAATCTTGCTAAACAGAAACTAACCTCAAAATAAAACCATAATTTAAAAACAAAAATTTTTTTAATTTAAAGTTTATCAAGAATTTAGAAAACTTATAAAATGTTATTGAAGAATTTTTAGTGATAAAAGATAATGATTATCTATTATCACTGAAAATTCTTTAAATATTTTTATACTAAATTAAATACCAAAACTCAATAATAATTTAAAATTAACATAAAATTGAAACTGAATAATTGTTATGTAAATTAAAAATATCCTCACACTTAACTCAATTAACTTGTTTCATAATCACATTATAAAATTTCATTACATTTTCCATAAATAATAAAATAAGATTAAAAATTTACACAAACCAAAAATTTAATTCTCAATATTAAAAACAATAATATAAAATTACATTTGGCAAACTTTATATTTTTGATTGACATGTTAGGTAACGCATAATACGTGTGGGCTTTATTTTATTTTAACTACGCACCTTAAATAGTGTTGGCCTTGCTTTCATAAATTCCCCTCCTATTCCATTCTAAGCTTAAGTGATATCAGTTCAAAAATGGCCTCAAAAACAATTGCATAACATTTTGGCAATGGGGCAATTTTTACGTCAAATTTACTAAACTAATTCTATCATAAATTTTTTTTATTTTTAATTTAAAATTAAAATTAAAATTAAAAATAAAATAAACAAAACTAAATATTTATTTCTTCCTTTAAACTCTCGATCAAACATTTTTATTTCCTCAATGAAAATGCTATGAACATCCTGTAATTTTAAAAGGATAAGCATCATCTCATTAATTTTTTTCTATTATGCAACTCAGGGTGGCTGTTGTGTGGTGAAAATTTCTCAAATCTTCTTTACAGATTGATAGTGAGCCAATTAAATGGAATTTCATGGCTCCAACTCAACTCACTCAACCATTTGTTTATTTCTATTTACATCCAGTGCTTGAGTTAGAGATTACCCAGATTATGCCAAAATTATTTACAAATTTAAACAAATAATAATAACTAACTCATTTCAAACATGTAAACTTACTAAAATATGATAATTATCAATTTTTAAAGTAGAAATAAATAGTTTCATATATTTTTATTTATTATAATAACAAATAAAAAACATTTTTTAAATAAAATGAAATAAAATAAAATCTTTAAATGTTTTGCTAACATTTTTATTAAGCTATCTTTTCACATTCAACTATTAATCTCTCAACAGTGACATCATTGGTGTTTACCTTTAAAAACCATGAGTCAAGTTCTCGTTCCAATTAAATCGTGTACAGGAAATAGGAAAGAGAAAAATATAAATAAACCATTATTTTTAAATCCATAATAATTTATTTTATTTTATTTTTAAATTTATTTATCTATAATTCAAACTTTCCAATTTTATGTCTTGATTGCAGTTGAAGTTAAAAACTCTCTAATTAATGTTTCAGCACTTTAGACCACACATGGCGATAATGTTTATTTTAATAAGTATCATTTTATATAATTACTGAATAACATCAATTTTTCATAGTTAATTTCTCAATTGAGAAAATAATATTTTACAAAAAAATGCACTAATAATTTCATAAGATAAATATGAAATATTTTGCTTACTCAATTATAACAGCAAATTTTTAAAACAACTTTTTCGATTCTTAGTAATTTATGTTTATACTGTACTGCACATCGTAAGCCAAGCAACAGCACAATCAATTCATCTGTAAACCATTTAACTTACGGTCCACTTACTCAAGACATTGCCCCATCTGCTTGTACTTTCCTTGTCTGCTTATTCTATTACAAATCTAATATTAGAACCATAACGATTCACTTGACTGCATACCTCAAGACAGGGCACATGTTTAACACTTATATGCATATTTTTAACACGGTTCATTAATAATATCCACATAAGTGCATTTAATAAGCATAAACGCCCATAGATTAACATTGAAAACACGAGCTACGCCCATCCCTAAGGGTTCTTCCCACGTGGACCAAGCTTTTAACTTACACTTTATATTCCTTTATAGGTAAAGTATTTAAGATAACGCCTTGAATTTATGCATGAGATGTGATTTCAATGACTTGATTCAATTTCATTTAGGTTAAGTACAATTTTCATACTTCCAGTTGGAAAAATCGAGAACAGGAAGCGATCTACAGTCAACTTTTTATAATTAATAGTTATACTGTTATAATAATAACAATAAACTGCAGGATATAAATTCTAGACCATTTATAAGCTGTATAGAAATGTTCAATTATTGACCATTCTTAGAGGAAGTGGAGTTAGAGTGAAAGCATTCAGATTTGTTAGTTGCACCAGCCAAGTGGAACTGACAACAAACCTTCCTGCATATGGTGTGGAGAGCAGAAAACTCATTTCCCTCCCACATTCCAGTGTTAAAAGCCCATAAGGCACGTGTTGTGAAGCTTTTAAAATGCGCCCACATATAACTCTACACCAACATTATATTCAAGAGTAGGATATTCGATACTTTCTTGGAGATAATGTATTGGAGTCTCATCTCCATGACAATAAATGCTAATCTTGGAGATAACAAGCGAAGCAATTTTGGTGTAATGAGATATAAAATGGATTATCATTTTACACCTTATTATTATTTGCTTTTTACATTTTGTTATGTAATTAGTATATTTGTATTCAAGGGCAAATGATGCATGTAATCTATTTACATGTCATTCTTACTATGTAATTTACATTTCAAAATGAAGTTTTTATCTTAGTTTCTCATTGATACTTACTTGTAACTTGTTGTCTACTGTCTTGACCACAATCTCTTCGGGTGTGTATTGGCTAACATCAAATCTCAATTTCAATTCCTTTCCATCATTTCCATCTTTAATAAGGGGAGATTCCAAACCATCCAACCAGGTGCGTAGTTCAGATTTATGAGTTCCGCCTGTTGATGTTACATGACTGTAAAATAAATCCAAACCATTATTTACTTAAACTTTGAAAAAAAATTACATAAAACTTAACAACATTCTTTTTAGTGTTGTTTACACAACTTGTGTCTATCTTTTCCCATGTAAGTACCAACTGAGGCCATCTTATTTTTTCAAACTTAAAACACTTTATTTGATAAATCACGTATAAAAGTAAAAAATTCTTACTTTCCACTTGAAAATTGCAATAAAAATAAACTAAAAATAAACTGCAGTTCTAAGTTGAACATGTGCAAGTTATAACTGCCTTAAATTGTTTATGACTTTTGAATTCTTTTAATGTCATCACATTCTTGAGCATTTTCTACTGTCATCAGTTCTTTAATGCTCCTAAAGCACTTGCAAAACATGCAAAATCATTTGTTTTGCACGTGCATTTTAACTATTTTTGTTGAGTGTAGAATTATAAAAAGATAAGATGGCACCCAACATGCACTAACTAGCATTTATCTATATTCTATCATTGGCTCTGTTACCCTGATTAAACAGGTGCTGTTTGTTGCCAATAAAATGCCTAGTTAGAGACCTGAGCTTGATATTGAAAAATGACATGCAGTTGCAGCCATGCATAGTAAATAAAACAGTGCCAAAACTAATCAGTCAACAAACAGACAAACAGTCAGAATAAATAAACACGCCTTTTGAAGTCATCTCCTGATCCAAAAGCGCCATTTTGGGTAGATGATTGTTTCTCTTCAAAGAATTCGGATTTATGGCTTGAAGAACCAATTCCAGAAGTTATACTAAAAGCCGAAAAAAAGGCTATAGTTGAAGGAAATCTCTTCCAATTATTTTCTATTTTTATGTTTAATTCTATTTCTTTGATGTGCATGATGTTTACATTATGCGTATTCAATTTGTAAAAGGAGAACTCAATTTTTCAATTTTTTTTCAAATAAGGCTTGTGAATAGAAATCCACAACAAATGAGCAATTTACAGTGCACATTACTCATTTTCAGCCTTTGTGGTCTATTTAAAGAAGATAAATAAGTCTCCTTTCACAATTAAACACATGTTATTTAACTTTTTCAGATTCACAGATAATTTTGTCCCATTTCTACTACAAAAAGCATTGTTTCTTGAGTAGAAATAGGATTGTAATGGAATGTTATGTTATTTATTGTCAAATCTCTATTTTATGGTAGTATCAATGTGTTAAATTGTATTATATCCAATTATTATTAGTGTTACATTTTATGAAACCAATATTATTATCTTAACACCAAGCACACCAAACCACAATATTGTTTATTAATGACACCACTTACCGAGTTATAGTTTCTTTAGTACTTTAAAGGTTGAAGTGCAGGTAGGAAAAAGAAAGAAATATGAAAAAAAACATTAGAATTTTTAAATCCATGCAACCAAACTTAGTATTTATTAGGATTAAATTAATTATACTAAAATGGTACATTATTATGACATCATTTTAATCTTGTCACGTCACATTCAATGGTCAATGACATCCCCAGCATAATCCAGGTCAGAATAGTTATTGATTTTTCTATTATTGTAAGTGTTATACATTATACATTCCAAAAACAATTAATTCACTAAAAGATAAAATAGAAATTCAATTTTTTTATTAATAATTAATTAAAAAATTATGTTTAATAATATTTTATGCTGAAATCTGATTGATTCTTTATAATAATAAATTGTAAACATCATTTTACAGCTTAAACACCAGAATAATTATGAAAAAAAATAATGAAACCACTCCCATCTGGCGAGAAAAAATTGAAACCAAACCAACACCCAACGTTAATAATCAGAATTTTAAATCAGTTAAATAATTTTTTTATCTAAAGAAAAAAATTAAAAACTGTGACATAGATTATTTTTCAAGTTATTATATGTGTCATCAACCATAAAAATCAATTAAAAAACCGTTTTAAAACAAAGATGCAAACAAATATGGTTTCCATGGTGATAAAATAAAAATTGATCTTATTTCACATGCTCAAATTAACAATTCAAATTTTTTTTTTAAATTTACAATACCTGGTGGTCGATTTGGAGATTGATTGCTGTTCTCTGGCAAGTAATTCGTTTCGAAATTTGTTCATTTCATCTTCCATCTTTCGCATCTCTTGTTCAAACCGTTCACGGATGGAATTGAACTCGGAATCGAGAATGCTGAAATCCGTCTTCAAAATCGGTACACTCCTTTCAGGTGCCATTTTGTTTGTTAACTGTCTGTTTCTAGTGAGAAAAAAACTTAGAAAATTCCGGTTGTTGTTTGCCGGCTCGAGTTTTATACCTCGTCTGCCTCTTCTCCAGAATGTTCATGCAATGACTTATGTCATATGACGTCACGAGACCAGTGTGGGCCAATGGTGAATGAGGCATAGAGAACCACATGGAGGAATTCGGATTTGATAACAAAAAGATTTACTATTTGTTTATTGACTTATTTTAGTGGGTATTAAACGTGGTTATTTATTATTATAATATATTTTTATGATTATGATGAATTAGTATTTACAATTATTATTTACACATTTTAAATTAATAATGAATAATTTATTTTATATTTATTCTAAATATATTCTGCATAAAATATGATTCAAAAGCAAATTTTACCAATAAAATTCGGGATAAATCAAGAATGTGTTTATTTGTACTAATCTAAATAAATTTAATCGGATATTTAGATCTAGTTCTACGCTATATTCCAAGTATTAATTCATTAACTCTAATATTTCAATTGTTTTGTATTTAATACCAGTTTATTATCTAATTACAAAATGCCTGTTATTTCATCTATTTGCAATTCTGCCCCTTGTGGTTCTCCTCTTCTGCCACTGCCAAGTTCAGTGCTATTTATGGCAAAAAGACTCAGTCAAATTGTATCTCGTCTTTATTAAGAAAATTCTTCCTAGCTACTTTTAGGGCACGAAATTGATGAAGGATGAATCAAGGTCTAGAAACTTCTAGTAAGGATTTCCCAATTGCTGTTTCCATTGTACTCCTTTTTCGGGGTGCATTTTAATGGGACAAATATGTGACTGAGCGTAGAAATTCCTCAACAAATTTTGTCCATATATAAATCAGGACAAATTGGTAATTTTTAAAGTAACGATTGGGTAATAAATTATTTATTTATTTTGTGTAAAATAAATTAAATAAATAAATAAATAAATTTTTTAATGATTTTTTTTGAAAATGAATCAGAGATTTAAATATTCAAAATAGAATTTTTTTGATTTTAAGGTTGGGGAATATAAAAGAAGTTCCTAACCTAAAATTGATTACCTTTTACTTCTAAACCCTGAACTAGTTTTTTTCCTCACTATTTCCTTGTATGGAAAATCAAGTGCTTTCATCTTTTTTTCTCCCTATTGTCTAGTTATTAATGGACTCAACCAGACGAATATCTTTTTTTATTTTTTTTTCTACTGTTTAACATCAATTTCCAAATATGGTTGTAGTTCCTGCGTGACGGAATGTGTTATTGTGACGTCATCAGGTGGCTAAAAATGGCGTATTAGTGGGCAGAGTTGTGAGAAAAGTGTTATTCATATCAGCAAAATTAATTATGACATGTGGTTAGAAAAATGCAATGTGTAAAAATGAGGAAAATGAGGAAAAATTTCATAAATATTTTTTCATTGATGTAAATTGTTATTATTTTTACTTATTTTTATGTGAATAAATTAGAAAACGTTAAAATTCTCGTTTTGTAATAAAAATTAATTTGAGAACATAATGTTATGTAATTTTTTATTTTATTCCAAATTCATTCATCTTCAAATGCTTTTTTAATAAAATCGGCACTAGATGTCACTACAAGTCAGCCATCTTGATTCTTAAGATGGCCATCCTATTCTTCAAGCATCTGATAAGATAAATGATGTATGAATAATTGAATAATAATATGAAAGTGATTATATACTCTTGAAATAAATAACCGTGTAAATTATTCTTTGTTTTATTTATACACATAAATCATTATTTATTTCTAATTTCTTGAATTACTTAATAAAGTTTAATTTATTTAGGTATTAAATGAGAATTAGCACGTTCCAAGTAATAAAATATAAAACACTCAGTATACTGTTGATAAAACGCTTTCTTTCATTCCTGTTTTAGTAAATTCGATAATTTTTAACGACTTGCACCAGTTAATTCATGATGTAAACAACATTATTTCTATTAAAGCTTAATCTGTAAGAATTATTTGCTATTTAACTGTCAACAAACAGTGTAAAGTCATTTTTTGTACACTATGTTTTATATTGTACATTGCCTTTAATTTCTTTAACAACAACTGGGTTTAGTAGTGATTTGAACAGGAAAATGAGATTAAGAGATAAATTTTCACAAGTACAAACTTCAATTTACTGCCCCATAATTCATAAAAATACATTTTAGTGGTAATAAATTAAAATTTTGCTTCAGGAGCAATATTTTTTAAATTAGTAAACACCATTTAATAATTGATTTTTTAAAATTTAAATTCTTTCAACACAAATCGAGTTTAATCATCTATAAATTAACTAGTTCCGTATACTAAAAACTCGTTAAAAGGTGAAGAAACCTCATTGAGCCACAATTATTTCTAAACCACACCACAGAGCGGCGCAGTTGAGCAAAACCAAAATTGTCTCCTAATATATATAACCTCAATGTGAAACCTTAATTTTTTTCTAATAAATGTTTCTTTAGAGGACATGGAAATCTAATTACAACTTTATTTACAAAACCAGGAAATAAAACACAAATTATTCTAAAAATATCCAAGTTTAGACCCTGATTATAGACCTATTTTTAAAAATAAACAACAAATACTACATTTTTATTAATCGACCAACAATTACAACTTTAAATATCCTTGAAATGACTTTCTAGGAAAGAGATAATTAATGGTCAATTTTAAGAAAAACTAGTTTTTCTATCAATTACCTATGTGAACATTAATGTTCCCAAACTTGACAAAATTGCAAATTGAAACTATAATTTTAAATTACCTAACGACTTTTCGTCATCACAAACAAATTCAAAACTAAACTGATGAAAAATTATTAAAGTTAAATGTTTGGTGATATTTAATCGTATCTATTTATAATGTGGTTTGATGATACGTCATTCAGTTTATACTTAATAATATGAACTGTGAAATTAATATGAGTGTACGACCGGTTCATTCGTGTATAATTTTCAACTTGACGTCAAGGAAGGGGACGTCTAGCCAAATAGCTTGCGTGAGTGGATTCAGTAGCTGAATAGGTAGAGAATTGAAAACACATTTCACTTCCTTCTTTCGATGTAAACATTGGATGTTCATCATCTGTCAGCATTAAAAATCGTTTGCTTTGTGCAGGCAGAGAGGATTATCAGGTAAATTCTAATTTTTCTTTTAATTTAATTGGAATTTAAGAATTTAAGCAAAAAAAAAAAGAATTTGCTAACTTTTTTTCTCTTTAAAGTATTAATTTATGATTTAATTTAAGTTGCAACAAGTTGAAAAATAATTCAATCGAAATGATTAAAAAAGATAAAATTCAATTACATTCATCTTTAATTTGCTATAATTAGGTTATAATAATTTTTTATTTTTATTTAAATTATGAATATTCAGTTAATATTTTACTGACAATTTCTTTCTTTTCCTTCTACTTCATGCTTGAGAATCAAACTTAAACATATTAATCTTGTTTATTTTCAAGTCTCATCTTGGTTTTATTTTTTCCTCTTTTATAATCCCATTTACCATGATTTTTTCCCCGCCTTCTTCCGACTAAAACCCACAAATTAGTCACACACGGTGATCTTATTGTGCTTTTGCTTAACTTTTGTCAAACTCAACTATTGTCACATGGGCTCATTCTTCTAATCAATGATACAATAACGACACGTGAACAATGGGCATCAAAAATTGCATGTTGATGAACTTGACTAAAGTTAACAAAATATTTTCAAATACACTGCAATAAAATTCAACATTTACTACCAGTATCTTTTTCACTTTTATAACCAAATTATGGTCTCTGTACAATAGCATCACATATATTGATCCAAACTGGTTTTAATTTTTAAATTTTTAATTAAAGCTCCTTCTTAAGAATGCCTAAGTTTGTCACAAGCAAGCAAATGGATCAGATTTAAACATTAAAGTAATTAACGTGTATTTGCAAGTCAAATTAAACACTGACCCAAAAATCTTCCCATTAGTCCTTGTCTATTTGGTTATTGACTAAAACATTAAGAAAATGATTGATGTTAAAGGTTGGATAAGATCTTTAAGCATGTAGTGTTAACTTGTTTAAAATGCTAAGTAATGGGCCTCAAGGTCTACATAACATTATATATAAAAAAATTAAGTAGAAAATTAATAAACAAACAAATAAATAAATTAAATGGGTGCTTAATTTAATGTTTGTTTTGATTTTTATTAAGTAGGAATTAGTATTGTTTATGTTATATTTGTGTTTAATATTATCTGATTATGATAAAAATGTATTGATTCAAATTTCTTTTCATTTCATGGTACATTTCTAAATGTGCCAAGAAAAAAGGACAGTGATTTTAAGATTACATGCCATTGTTAATATTACATTTTAAAGGCTTTTCTGGTATGAACCACACCTAA
>JAQFZN010002682.1:0-10752 GCA_034687075.1 Geophilus carpophagus | reverse complement strand
AATGACTTTCAAGGTCAAATTCAAGGTCACCAAAAAATTTCCCCACCCAACTTTAATACTTTACCATCATTGGATTAAGTGCAGTGTCAGCACTTTCAGAAATATTTAGTATGGTTACAGACTTTTTTACCACCCTGTATAGGAACATGTTATCATCTCAAAGAAGAACAGTGAGAAGAAACCAAAGTTCCTTTTATTTCAGTTCAGTAAACTTACTGAGACTAGGAGAGAAACTTATAATAGAGACTAATATCGGAAAGATTATGAAAGGAAGTGGAATGACCCCATGATACAAGTAGTAGTCCAAAATAGAAAGACAAGAGTTGCAACAGAATCAAGGATGTCTGTCTTTAAACTATTAGCGCTTCTTTTGGTGGAAAAAAAAACACCATTACATTCCCCAATTAACTGACTTCAGAGAGCACCGACAGAATGCCTTTAGTGGACCTTTGAGTTCAACCAGGAAGTAGTTGGTTGATTCTTTAAGAGGGGGACGTGTGGTGATTCAAAAGGGATTTTCTGATATCGCCATGGAATATCACCAGAGCCGTAACTAGGGTGGTGCCGTCAGTGCCCCTGCACCGGGCGCAATCTTGAAGGGGGCGCAAAATTTGCATCTCCCACAATCAGGGCTGGCTATAGGGGGCGTAAAATGATTGATTAGCACCGGGCGCAAAATGGGCTAGTTACGGCACTGAATATCACTAATCGGCGCTGTCCTTTTTTCTAAATTTGCATCTGTAAATGCCAACCAATGACATTTGACCCTGATTATGTAATGTGTGAACTGAGTTTTCCCTACTGACGAAGGACTAATTAGAAGTCAGTGGCAGCTCTGGATTCAAACATAATACCCCTTGTATTGTATTTGAGTTGTAGTCCTTTCTCAGGAATTCTGAGAAAAAGATATTTGCCACCACTGCACCTGTGATTCGTGATTAAGGAATTACCTACATTGTGAATGTGTAGTATTAAGTTTATTTAATTGTCAATCATTAGATTTATTGTAATTGTGTTATTTAAGTTATTGTACAGATTATTGATTGATTAATTGATTTAGTTATTCCAGATTTACTAAGAGTACTAGTAATTCTAAAGTTTTATATAATTTCAATTATTAATGTCATCTCCATAATTTATTATTTGGTTTCAACAAGACGGGGCACCCCCACATAAAGTTAGAGAAGTCACACAAATATTAAATAACACATTTGGAAATAATTGGATAGGGCAATATGGCCCAATAAGATGGTCACCTTGTTCTCCTGACCTAACACCTCTCGATTTTTTTTCTTTGGGGATATTTGAAAAATATTGTGTACATTTCACAACCTGCAGATTTGGATGATTTAAAAGACTCAAATTCAACAAGCATGTGCCACAATCAATGCAGTAACTTTTGAAAAAGCTAATGCTAACCAAAAACTTCGTTTTCAAACATGTATTACATCAAGTAGAGAGCAATTTGAGCATTTTTTGAAATAAATAGTTGTTTAAAGCTTAGTTGTTGTAGTGAATAAATTCAGGTATTTTTTGTCAGCTTACATTTTCAACAATCATTTAAATAAAACAATTTTACAGCAATGGAGAGGTTCTGCTAGCAGTTAAACTGCAACGGCAACAGCAAGACTTAGCTCCTCCTACTAGTTGCCGTTGCAGTTGAGGTTGTGCTTTTGTTCTGCTAGAAGTTTAAAATTTTTGATAGCTAAAATTATTAAAAATTCAAAAATATTGTTAAAATTTAATTTAAATGTAATAAATAATTAAATCTTTTTAAATATTCTGATTTATTTAAAAAGATTTAATTGTTTTTCAACGTGTAGATACCTCTCTACACGTTGAAAACGACAACAATCAGGTGTACAACCTGAAGCTAAGCTCTGCCCACATCAGCTCCGCACAAAAAGTATTGTTGTTTAGGCCTTTCTAGACGTAGCCGTTGCTGTTTGACAGCGAGCAGAACCTTTCTAATGTTTTCTAGGGTAACCGTTTGTCCTCTACAACTTTCTAATTGAAAGTTTTGCTCTATTTCTAATACAGAAAAAGTTAAAATTACAATGAAGCACTTAATCTTACAATATATAGTTATATTTACTAATCCCTACAATACAATATCCTTAAAGATGGAGAATGTTGAAATTAGCAACAATCTGCAAATTTATTTCTAAACAGGATTTGAAAATTTTAAATTTTGCCATTTTAAATACAAAATTTGAATTATTTTAAAATGTTCATTGACAAGAAATTATCTCAAACAAACTGTTATTTGTTAATTTTATCTCACAGGCTGCGTCTACATGCACCAAGAAACCAAAGCAGCTCGCATAAATGCATCATTTCCCCACCAAACACAAATCCAAAACCTTTCAACAATCCAATTGGCCATTGAAATGTTCAGGATCAAAATCAAACACTTCGTTTGAAGGCAAAGTGGCGAAAGAAGGAGAATATTGAAATGAAGCCTGGGTTTGGTTGATATAAATGCACCACTGCTCGTGAAGATAAACTTTTCTGCAGATTATCAAAAGCTGACCTCAGTAAAAGTGCTGTAGAACTTAGTAAAGAAATGAAGGCTGATTACGAAGTAAATGTTTGTTTATCTACAACAAAACGCCATCTTTGTAAAGGAAAACTGTTTGGACTATGTCCTGTGAAAAAACCTTTCATTTCCATCAAAAATCACAAGGCCCGACTTGAATTTACAAAATTTTGTGTCAGTTGGACAACTAAAGACTGGTCAAAAGTGTTGTTTAGTGACAAATCAAAGTACATTCGTTGTTCCCATTACCAATTGCCAACTATTAAGCACAGAGGGGAAAATGTTATAGTTGGGGGTTGTTTTCATAAACATGGAGTGGGACCTTTGCACAAGATAGATGGCATCATGGACAAAGTTGTGTATAAGTACATTCTAGAGCAACAAATGCTACTTTTTGCCAAAGCAAAAATGCCACATGGATGGATCCTGTACATGTACATGATTTTGAGCACTACTATAGGCAAAAAAGGCACCAAGATATTTTAAAATTTAGTTCTCAAATAGCTTATTGATTTACACATTTGTATTATTTATTTATTCAAATTCAAACAACATGAAGCAATTATGTATTTTTAAGGTTTTCCATAGTAAAAGAAGTTCTGTTGTTAGATAGTGTTTTTAATTTAGGAAAATGACCTTTCTACTTCACATGAAGTAATAGGGCAATACTTTATGAACGCCACTTGTTTAGAATCAAATGCAACCAAATTCAAAATGTGTTCACGCCTCAGTACAGCAGCAATATCAGAAATTTCTTTCCATCCAGATTTCGACTCAGAACACTGTCCATTTTAGCAATTATTTCACAGCTCAATCTGCCTAGAATTAGTCATTGTAAAGGCGGGTTCTCACTTGTGTTCACACTAGGCTGTAAGGCAATGCATGATGCATTGTGGGATACTATTTCCTACAACTTAAGGTAACGCAAGGAATCAACTAGGACTTGATTTTAACCGCAACACAACGCAGCTTTCTTGCATCTAGCCAATCACAGCCCACTTCAATTCTCATAGTAAAAATGAGATTGTGTGAAGAAACGAGATTGGTTACTTCTAACTAACTGCTGCCATCATGTGTGAACACTTTTAAGTTGCATTGCTTTAATTTGTTTACATTGCGTTACCTTTAGCTAAGTGAGAACCCGCCTTTACACTTTGTGAATCTGTTCCTGTTATTTTTTAGCAAAAGCAAGCCAAAATGAAGAAAAATTCGCATAAAAATGGAAAAAAAAATCACAAAAAAGGCAATTAAAAGCGTTAAATAGCCATATAGGCACTAACCCCCAAAATAGACAAAAATAGGCACAATAAAATTTTGTCAAAATATTCCCAATATCATGAAACATATTTACCCAGTAAACTACAAAACATATCATTTTGTCAGTGCAGAGTTGTGCACTAGTTCGTCCATCAAGATCCCACACTGGCTCAATCAAACCAAATCACTTGGTCAAAGGCACTTGATCCTTGACAGCAATGTCAATGACACAGTTATAAATGTACATTTTTTTTTACAAATGTTCCCTTTTTAAGCAATAAAAGCAGCAACATTTTATTCAACAACTTTTTTCTCTAGATTTAGTTGTCATTCAATTTTGGCAACTTCTTTTTATTTGTACTTGTATTCCTGATAAAGATCATCAGAACATATACTAATAAAGGCAAAGAAACTGATTTAAATGTTGACGCATTTGTAGAGTCGATGCTGCCATTTAGTGGTTCATCTAATTTCAAGTTATCTAAAACAAGATTGATATCAATTCACTTATCAATAAAATTTTCCAAATTGTCATTAGAAGTGATTGCATAAATTTCAAGATTAACAACATCCATTACAATTTGCTTATTCAGTTATGCGAGATCATTTTTCTTTGGCAAAAAAGAGATGGAACGAGTATTAAAAACAGCTTTAACCAATTTGAGATCTTAAAATGAAAAGCTGCCAATACAAAAAGAGCACGCACACTGGAAAAAAAATAAAGCATTGAAATTGGGCCAATCACAATTTCAATTTACACAATATTCAAGCCCCAAAGGAGATTAATAGAATAAAATATGCAGTTTTTAATACTACTGAGTTGTTACTAATTACTTAGCTAATATATTTTTAGATAAATATTGCAAACATGCCATAATGTTTCTTTACAAAAATTCACATTAATTTGCTGATGGCTCATTCTATATGGCTTCCAAAAAATTTGCACAAGTTTATACAATCCATGCATTACTTGGAAATTCTTAAACAGAGCCATGATCTATGCACTCCCACGCAAAAATACAGCCTATGATCATATAAGAATTTGTGTTCTTAATAGCTATTAAAAGACAAGTTACAGTCAACTTACAACTCAATGATTGAAATCTTGTCTGATTTGCAATCAGATTTTTAGTAGCATCGCTACTAGCGATAGCCATCGCTACCAGTAGCGATAGCGTTTTCAACCCTGTTCTTGTCCTCATAAACTCATTCTTGTTTCATAGCTGACTGGATTGCATGAGGTTTAATAACACAACATGTACAACTTTTAAAAGTAGCTGCATTTTTTAATTTTGGTTCAAAAAATTTCATTCGAACCTAAACAATTAGAAAAAAAAATCATAATAAAACTATCTTACATATAAAACTGATCAATATTTTTACTTTTGATGCTTCAGCAACACTTTCAGACCCGCAGCAAACTGCATCTAATCTATCTTTAAAATCAAACGCATATTAAAATATCGTTACCAAGACCAATAGTTGTAGATATTGTTTGGCAATCAGCTTTGTCATCATTGAAAAGGAACGTTTGACTAATGAGCTTCGCACTCCCCACCACAATTTTTTTTATTTTTAAATTAATTTTTATAATTATTTTAGAATTTAAAGAAGAAAAATCCTAGGATAAAAAATTCTGCCATTGACGAAATCATGATTCATTATTGTTATCCAAGGTTGAATGAAAAGGTGACAACTAATATGAAACATTTTCTGAACAGTCCATAAACAATCCGTTTTCTATTGAACCTAAAACTAAAGTTGTTTGTGTAATAAACCATGAGACTGAGCTTAAATGCCAGTTATGCTCTGCCGACTGTTGCGTAGCTGCAAACAGCATTGTCGAACATGAACCATATGAAAAGCATGGATTGGCACCACTAGCTACTGGAAGCCAGCATTGGCTCATTTGCCTCAATTACAATGGGAAGAGAGTAAGACAAGCCAACACTCAATGGAAACGGCGCCAAGAGGCATGACTCAGAATGTGTCGATTTGTAGAATATGCCAACAACTGACGAATCAAGAAGGATTCAAGGTGCCTGTCACATTAGAAGATGTAGCCACATTCTTAAAAGAGCAAAAAGAAATCTCTATGAAGAAGATTAATGAAGAAAGAAATGCACATGAATGGCTACAGATAGCAGGAACTAAAAGAGTAAAAAAAGGAATAAGACTACCACCTCTTACTCAGAAGGAAATCACTCTATTGAGAAGATTTTGTAATGCCTGCATACATAGAGAATATTCCAAAAACGAGGACCAAGATCAAAATAGAAGAAGGGTTTTGAATTATGCAAAACCCGACAGGGTAATTCATACAATGAGAATCGTCTTCCGAACCCCAGCACAGGAAGCGATGCAAGATGACATGACCATAATATCAAGTCGAGTATTGAAAAGCATAAAGAAATATAAACATGATGTATATAAAGAGTGTTGTTGAGTATATGTTTACTCGTCACTGCTTTAGATTTTTCAAGCTCGACTGAGTTTACAACCCAGTTGCCATGCGCAATTCCGTTTAATAGTGCTGCACACTGCATTACCTTACTTCCTACACAATTAAGGAATCCACCCCAAACCGAAACCATGTTCGAAACATGTGATCCAGATGCAGATTTTTGGGATTCATCAATGAAAGTATCTGCAGTTGCATCAACACAATAATTTTTGTTAATTAATTTTAAATAATACAAATAAGAGCCAATATTGCTTCAAACTTTTCAACTTTATAATATTACTTCTCTGATTATCTTAATAAATTATCCTTTTTAAACAGAGAAAAGTAAAAGGTGCAGACAAATCCTAGTAATAAATTAATTTAAATTTATACTTAATTATTATTTACATTTGTACATTTTGTACATCTAAATTCTAGGAACAATTTAATGATCTTCTGCAATTAGATGCTCATATTCTATATCAAATAATTCACTAAATGTTACTAAATTGATTATAGATATACAACCTAGGACTACATCAGATGGATCATACACATCTGATATTAAGAATGAAACTTGTAAGTCATACACACTTGATACTAAAACTATTGCAATAGTTGGACATATAAATCTAATACTAGGAATAGATCAAGTGGGTCTTATACACCTGATACTAGGACACATGAATACATAATTTATGTAAGCAGAGCATTTTTTCATAGCATATCATGCATATTTCAATTAAAAGACATTTTTAAACTACTTTACAGTTTTTATTTTCAAGTATAACATGTATCACATTTAAATTAGCAACCTCCAAACAGTTATTTACAATTAAGGGTCATGATTACTTAAAATAAAACAATAATCATTTGAAACAGATGTGCAGTTTATTGGGTAAAATCCCCAAAAATGTTGCTCTTTTAGCATAATTCAAAAAAAGATGAAAACACTAAAAATGCTGGACAATGTTTAGTGTCAAGAAATAGAGAAATATCCTGAGAAACTGCTCAAAAATTTGAAATCAAATTTCCAAATTTAAAATGATGTTTAAACTACATATTTTAAACATCGTCAAATAAAAAATTACATGAAATTCTAAAGAATATCATAATGCCGTTGTAAAAGGAAAAGAATAATGAAAATTATGTAAAATAGTGTATCATTGTGTTTACAGCAATAATTCATTACATTCTTTTACCATCAATCAAACAGCAAATTTTATAACCAGCTATAAAATTACCAAACTGTCCGGGGTGAAATGATTTGGCAATGTTTGGTAAACTAAAAACAATTTTCAAGTAATTATTTTTAAATATTTTTTTGTATTTAACAATATTCTTTTTTTTGCTATTTCAACCTGCAACACGTTGGAACTACATATACCCCAAAAGTTTTCTTCTTCAAGCATTCATCTCCGTTTGTTTACATTTTATATTCTGTGACCGCCCACCGTACCACTGGCACGATGGGGGTCACGAGGGACAGAGAGAAGCTCCAAGGCTAGAAACTCTGGTCCAATCAGGGCTCTTCCCTGATTGGCCACTCCTTCCTGATGCGCACTCTGGCATGACAGTCAGTCTGTTGTTGACGCTCAGAGACAACATCCTCTGAGCTCCTCACGAAACAGCAGATGGGTGTCTCTGGGAAAACCAGTCTCGCCTACCGGGCACAGGCCTGTCGAGACCCCCTGACAGATCCTGTCCCCTTCGGTACCTGAGTTGTGGCCAAAGCCCTGCACTCCATGCAGGACTAGGCCTAATTAGAGGCAACCGTGACTTACGTTCCGGTTGCTGACACAGTGTGACGCTGATTCGTCGGCAGTGTAGTATGGTCGGTTATGATGGCGAGTAGGAACCACCCCGAATAAATCATGTGTTGTTTCATACTAAATATCGTATTGTGACTGATTACTTATTATGCTTCGTCCCCCCTTGCTCCTCTGTCACGCCCAAACCTGGCAGGAGAGCAGGTGACGGTCATAATTTATTATTTAATATTATGAGTTTCACAGCTTTTTGCATTATTTCAAGTATTTTATTATTTTGAGATGTTGGACTTTGTTGTATACTTTCCATTTTATTTCTAGTTGATTGTATCATTTATTATATTTATTTATTTATTTCAACTGTGGAATTTTCCATCTTTTTAATGCAACATCTCACCTGTAAAAGATGTTCCTATTTTCAGCCTTACTCACTTTGTATTTTCAACAGTTGGCCACTAGCAACTCCTTGAGCTGCTACTGACTTTTTGTATTTTTCCATTTCGTTCCAAGAAGGAATAAATCTTTGTTTGGAAACTATTCAAGATATTTTTATTTTATTCATTACATCCAAACAATAACTGTCACAAGTGAAATACAGTATTTCCCAAAAATGAGTTTTAAGTCCATTTTGATGAAACTATTAGTTTCTCTATGGGATAAGCAAGAGAGAGCAAAGGCATATTGAGTTGCTTCATAAAGAAGCAGTTTAAAGACGATATACTAAATGCTCAAAGCAAGAAAGAATTACTGAGATTAGTAAGCTATTCACTTAGCAAAGAATTTACTTTGATTGTCTTTTAAGCAAATGATGAAACCATGTTTTAATTAACAATAAATAGTGAGGATATTAGATAGAATAATAAATATAACCAAATAGAAAAATTTAGACTAAATGCTAGTTTTTCAATTTGGAATCTGGAATCCGGATGATATTTCTCAGTTTGTTCCTTTGCATATTGCATATTAATATATAGCATTTTTATGTTTTCTTGCTTTAAAATTTTTAATTAATTTAACAGATTGAAGATATAGCACAACACCAATTAGATCAATTGTTGTTAGGATGAATGCACTGCAATCATTAAGATTCACATGGAGATTTATGTGAGTAATATGTAAGAATAAGAGCACCTAAATAAAACCTGGTTCAATAAAGAATTATTTCTACACCACTTTACTATTATAAAATTATTTATAATAATCTAAGCTTTTTCTTAAACACTTATCATATTTCCTATAAGAGAGAGAGTTTTAATTTCCCTTTGACCTTTAATAGTTCCTGTTGAGATTTCAAATTCATATTTAAACACGCAAAAAAAACTATTTTTACACTAAGCTATTGCCACCTTATCAAAGACAACTTAAAAACATGCTTTTTAATCCTAAATTAATCATGTGTTTGTTAGTATTTATACTTTTGGTGCAATATACACATAGTAAAAGAGACAGATCAAGAAGATGATCAAGTTTTTAACCACATGCTCATAGAGAGAGAGAGAGAGTGAGAACTTTAACCATAGATAAAATACTCATGATAAGTGTCTTTCTAAGGAAGAACAAATGATTCAGATAACAAATTAATTCTTTTTTAAATTTTGGTAAATCAGTTTTCCTGATTTAAAAATAATAATTGAATATTTGAAACTCAGCAAAATTGTTCTCTCAAAATTTAAAAGAGAATTAATTTGTTTTCTAATTTATTTATTTCCAATTGTTATACCTAAAAACGAGAAAATAAATGCATGTTTATCTCTGCAGATGTTCTGCTAGTTACTAAGTAAAGCGGCATCACATTCATTTAGTTCCCCAGACAACAATTTGTTTTAATTATAGAATTATAAATTTGATTTATAGAACTAATTAGAATTAGAACAGAACATTTGATTTATATGAACAATCGAAACATTGCATTGGGTTATAAACGTGCACTGTACGTCGATGACGTATTTATTTTACCTTTTTTGTTAATAAAAGTGAAAACAACTACAGAAATGAGTTAAATCAGAAATAGGGAGTCGCCATTTTGCTCCAATTATATCTTTAGTGGAAAATTATAACGAATCTACGCATTTGACTTACTTTAAATTTAAAGCCATATATTTTAAATATATATGGGCTTAAATAAATTTTTAACGTAATAGAATAAGAAATTTGATAAAAGAAAGCCACAAAAAAATGGAAGAAAACAACGACACGACCACACGAAACAGCCGAGGCTCAAATGGTTCTTGCTTCAGCATGACGCATTTAAATTTCACGTACTCCTAGTGACGACATTTGAAACTACTATTTGCTAAAACGCTTTCGTAAACAGTTTTTAAAAATTGTCAAATTAATCCTATATTTAGTTTTTGATAATTATTTTTATTAAAGTTAAATGTTCTAAGGACAATTATTATTTATTGTGTTTACAACTCCATTTTGTTTCTAAAGCATCATTCTTTTTAATTTTTAAAATTTTATTTCTGTAAAAATGTCAAAAATCAACTTGCAATTTGAAATAAAAGAAAAATAACTACGTAGGTAATTTATCAATTAATAAAATAACATGTCCACATAGATAAAAATTGAAGTTCTTTAATTATTTAATTAATTTTAATATTTTAGCTAATTCACCCTGTTCAGGCTTTATATCAAAATATGAATGATTAAGTGCCTCACTAGAATCAATCCGTTTCTTTGGATCCAAAACTAACAATTTATCGAGTAAATCAATTCCAAAATTATCTTGGATCTTTTTCTTC
>JAQFZN010002681.1:0-10757 GCA_034687075.1 Geophilus carpophagus | reverse complement strand
TTTTATTACTAAACATTCTAAGAAAAAATAAATAATAAATTTTTATACCTTAAAACTTGTTCGAAACTGGGAAACTTAATTTTAAAACAACGAAGAATTATCCAATTTCTTAAATGTTAATAATAATAATAATAATAAAATATCGTTTCATTTCCGATTTTATACAGAACTCTGTCGATACCTAATCAATTCACACAAAAGCACAGTTTGATAACTAATATTATCGATTGAATCAGGTTCAGGAGTGAGATTTTTCCACTCAGATATAGAAAGATTGATTGTTTTAGCTTTTAAAATAATTGAAAATTGCTTACCTCGATTTTTTTCGGCTTTTTTATCCTCTTTTTTATTATCATCTTCAGCGCCAATAAGAGATCTAAGTTCACTGATCCTTTCCTCAGTGAAATTGTTTGTCCTTTTCTCTATCAATTTACGCTCTAATTCTGATTTCCGCGATTCCTGACATAATCGTAAAAGAGCTGCACGTAGTCGCATCCACATTCGTCGAAAATCTTCTTCTGCTACTTCATCCGGACTCGTTGATCTGAGCTCTGCAAAAAGTGCTCTCAGTCGAATAATTTCATGAATGCTGCCCTGTTGATGAGCTGGAGGGTCTTTGGTCCAGCCCGACCATGATGGTTCGATGTTTCCATCTGGTATTGGAAAAACATGCCGGACTAATGCGTAAATTAAAGGAATATCAAATCTGAAATTTATAAAAATAAATAAATAAATAAGATTGTATATTAAAATATTAAAATTATATCGTTATTAAATTTGTAGATTGATTCTCGTGTGTATTTCAAGAGCACTCTGTTTTGCACTTAAAAGATTTTAATATGCAAAAATAATTTAAATTTTAAATTTCTGATGAAAACTGTGCTTTAGTTTTATTCCAACGAGCGACTTTAATACTTTTTAATACTTGTGTTTTGTATCAGCTCTCGTAAGCCTTTTTATGACACTTTTTACTACTTTTCTTGTTTATATACTTTGATTAGGTACATTTTTATTTCGTTTCAAGTCAAAACTTGACACATAAATGACTTTTGTTGTTGCTCAGTCATTAAACTTCATCTTCCGTTTGCACAGGAAATAGATTGAAATTAGCTTTAAAGCGACATCTATTGTAATAAAATGAAAGAAAACTTTTATAAAATTTTATATATATAAAGTATAGTGTTATAAAATAAATAAAACTTTATACCAACTTTCAGTGAGTTATAAAATATGTAAAATTTTCATACATTATTTATTTTTATTATTAACTTTTAACATAACTGTTATCACAGTAAAAATTAAATGTTTAAACAGTCCAAGTGCATTTTACAGTAAATAAAAAACACTTAAAATATATTCATATAACAAAAATAACAAAAGAAAAGAGGATTTATGTATTTGTGAAAACTAGTGAAATAAATCACAGCAATAGCCTGGATGTGTGCAATCAGATGGAAAGAAAGATATTGAGCAGAACAGTTTTCAAAGGACCACTGAAGCATTTAATGGCTCTTGAGTGTAACTCTGCAGACAAAATTTACCATTCCTAAGAATAGCACCATTCGACATGACGTGCAGTAACCTTTAAAAACAAATACACAACTACAACTCTTTTTATTTCCACCTTTTTAAAACTAATGGCGCTCCCTTTTCACTACACAGATGGTAGAAATTCATCCATTTATCAACACATGCACTACTATATTTCACAAAGTGTAAAAATAACACTTAAAAATCCCTATAAACTGCCAATTTATTTACCATTTCAAGGCACATTCATGTATATTTAATTTAATTTAAATGTGCTTTTTCTGAAATATTTATGCAATAAAAATCTAACTTAAGGCTGAGTTCACTTAACGAGTGTATAAACGTATAAGATAACAGCAAATTTATAAAATTATAACCAATTGGGAACAGTAAATCTATCTCTTTACTGCTTTATGATTACTGCTCTGTCACCGATGACTAGCCCAGAGGTGCTAAACAAAAGCTAATGGATTTAAGATTTAACTTTTTCTCTTTTTTCTTCTGTTTGCGTGTTGTAAAGTTCCTTTATAAGTAGAAGCAAACACCTGGAGATTGCTAATGGATTTTTAGTTTTATTTTATCTTTTGATGGGAATTTCATTGTTTTTCTATTCATTTAGATTATGGTAATTGAAGAATGATTTAAATTGAAAAAATAATCGAATATTTTTGAATATAAATTAGTTTTAACTTGCTTTCTGAATCAAAAAAACACTTTGTTTGATCTAAGCAAAGAATTTGCTGTTTCACTTAAATTTCCATGAATAAACAACATAAAAGGCGTCAATTTATAAATACATTAGGAATTTTCAAATTACTCCTGAGGTAATTACAAATTTTTTGCTTTTATTTCATTAAAGTTTAAATAAAAGAAATATTCGTAAATTATTTATTAAAAAAAAAGACTTTAATTAAAATTTAAAAAAAAATCGTTATTTTATTTATACAACTTTAATCTTCTTTGTATACTTACTATAAAATTTATTAGCTGTAACGGTTTTTTTTTAAATCTTGTAAATTTTTATTTGTATTGCAAAAAAAGTAACTGTCAGATTCCGCTACACAAACACAACACCTTTGCTCTCTTCAGTATTTCCTTTTGAAATCAAAATACACATTCTGGTAACCGAACCTGCCAGCATTCTCGATAAAATAAAAGGTGTTAAAGTGTCAGTTTACAAAAAAATAAAAAAAAACATCTTTTTTATTTTCTTTTCTTGAATGCCGAAAGAAAAAACACTTTTGAAATGTAAACAAGAATTCATTAAATTGCAAAGCATCAACTTTACCTTATTATTCAACACTATTTGTGATTATAGCTTTAAAGTAAGCTAACTTTAATCCTATAATCAAGTGATTAGGTGTTAAAACACTACTCATGCGTTTATTTGTGGGTATAAACACAGTTTAAGTTCTTCTTTCGTATACGCAATCTCCATTTACTTAAACTTAAAAGGTTGTGCAATTCCAAGACAAGTTTTTACCATTTATTTGTTTAATTTTTTAGAGTGTGGCATCTTTTTTTGCAAAGAGCATTTCTATTTTTGGAAATGATCTGACAAGCAGTTGTTGCGACAAATGTGGGTTTTTTCAATGTAAAATAATTCAAATTTATACTAGATTTCGATTGAAGTCAACAGTAGGTGTATACATGACTTTAAGCTGTTATTCTGCTGTTAGCAATAGATTTTCAAAGAAAATAATCAATATTGTTTGTAATTGAAGCATCACAGATTTAATACCGCGCCTTAAGTTGAAGTAGACCCAAGAGACATGATAAAATTTATAGTAGTTTTACCGAAACACACGTATAATACTTATATTGTAGTTCTAGCAGAGCGGTTCATCACTAATATGATGGATTATCATCTGTTATGCTCCATGTTATTCTCATAAATTGTTAATAGAAAAAGGATGAAAAAATGGAAGCAAATAGTGAACATATTTTCATCGCGTTTACTCCAGGTATTAGTATAGTATTTTTAATCTAATATTGTGAGTCTGGTGAGGAATGAAAAGATTAAAATTTCAATTACCATAGTTATAACACAATTTATTGTTGTTTTAAAATAATAACAAGATCCCTGTTGAGATTAAAGCACATAATTGAAGCAAAATAAATTGTTTTAATTTTAAGAAAAACAAACAAAATCGTTTAGATTTATTTCCTTTTTTTTCTTATTTTGATCCTTAATTTACGTCAGGATATTAATTTAGAAAGAAACTTGTAAAAAGACAACTTTAAATTAGATTTTTTTATTACTGTAATTCAATAAACATTGGTTAAATTCATAAAAAATTTCTAAGTTTGTTTGTGTATTCTGATTGTACTAAATATTGTATTTTTTAATAAAACTTTCTTTTTATTTCAAAGTAATATTTAATCTCAGTCAGAGTAATTTTGTTATGCAAAGTAATTCGATAAATAAATAATAAAGTTGCAAAATCATTCACTTTAATTCAATAAAGCGGATTAAATTTAGTCTTTCCTTTCATCTTTCCATCATTTCAAAGTTATAAACGAGGTACTAATAAGAAAAAATAGGTTAAATTTTCTCATTTTTTGGCATTCTAAAATATCCAGTCCAATTTATATTGGGTGGAGTAAAGTCTTATTCAATACTAGAAAAATGAATATTGATCTTGCATTTGTAGAATAAACTTTTTTATGGAAAAGAGATGGAAGTTTTATATCATTTTCAACAAATCATTTTTATCACTAAAACGAAAGCAATTTCAAATAACTAACTTGTCTATTTGAGGTAATCCTGCATTAGGAAAAAGAGTTGCCTGCTGAGAAAGACTCAATCCTTTGCTTCCCTCCAATGTATGCTTGTAGGTTTTCACCAGTTCTGCAATTCTCATCTCCGGGGGCCAAGCCAAGGCATTTTTGTCTTTAAGAGGCTCCAAATCACACACAGCTGCTACCAACCAGTCGCATGCGACTTCGGTCCCAACACCCAAAAGGGTAAGTGCCAGGGATCCCCAATGACCTGCAGCATCCCACTTAATTTTATGGGAGGATGACATAAGATCTGAAAAGATATATTAAATATAATATTCAATAAAAGTTATTTCTTGCAATTAATACAAAATTATAACAATGTTGTAATGTTGTTTGTATTTTACATTTTGTCTGTGATTACTAACATTAAAACAACATAGAAAAATTAAAACAATGTTGTTAAAATGTTGAACATTGTTGAACTATACATTGTTGAGTTACACTGTAAAATATTTCAGTAAAAGTACAAAAGTTTTTCTGTGAATTTTACAGTAAAATATGCATTATTTAATAAAATGGAAATAATCATATTTTTTTACAGACAAATTTCATGTTCTTTAATAGAAAAATGTCCGTTAATTTACATTAATTCTTCCATTTTTTACAGAAAATTAAAATAAAGGAAATAATCATGTTAAAAATGGAGAAAAAATAAAATTCTGTTTCTTTTGGTTATGAAGTTTTTATATTAAAATAACATTTAAATAAACTTAAAAGACAACAATAAGTCAACAAATAATTTAAAATAGTAGTAATAAGCATAGAAGACAAATTTTACTTTTGAATATTTAATTTTATAATACACTTCAAATTTAATGTACCAATATAATAAGTTTAAATATATTGCGAGTATATAAGAAACTCACAATCTATTTCTTGTAAGTAAGTTTGTTATCTGATAAATAATTTCATTAAATGCAGTGGCTAGTGTCCTGCGGTCCAGATACCAGACATTTCCAAATGGACCCTGCAGATTCCTGAAATAAAATTGTAAAAATAAAAAAATTTCACTTTTTAATTTATTTTAATGGAATTATCTAATATCGTAAATTTACGGAAAATGAACAGTAAATCTACGAACAAATAAAGCCAACAGAAATTTTTGTAAAAATTTAAACCAACGGAATTTCTGTAAAACATAAGTACTTTTTCCGTTATTCACAAAGAAAGTTTTTACAGTGTACTTAAAGTATATATTTACACCATTAATTTTCCAATATTCTAATAATACACACAAACATTTCTATATTTATATTGGTTAATTTGCAACATTTGCACAAAGTTTCACAATCAATAAACAAACAACACACTCTAAATTCAGCATTTATAGCTCATGTGTGCCAAATACCCTAGATAAATCACTACAAACAAACAGCATTAACTTTGTCACAAACTCTTACATCCAATCCGAATTTAGGAAAAAGAGCATAAAAGCAGTTCAATACTCTTAGTAACTGGCAATTTGAGATTCAGGGGCAAGCAAATGCAAATAAAGCCGATCAGAAAGAAAGAAAGCATAAACCAGAAGCACTAAAGTGACGAGTGAAGAAAATGAAAGCAAAACCTCAACTTCACATCCAAATTTAATTTCTTGCTCAACTGATGCATAAACCATCTGTTTCCACACAAGTGGCCGGTGAAAGAACGGTGAATTTTAAAGTCAAATAAACAAAAGAAAATTAAAATCTAAAATAACTATTCAAGTGTTAAGATCAATACAAAATTAAGAAACATTTCTACATTTCAAATCAAAATAAATAATGGAAAAACAATCACGTTATAATTAATAACATCATTTTTACCTTTCCAAATTAGATACAATCAGTGTTGTTATAAATGACAAAAGGTTAACAAATAACCAGATTTTTTTAAAATAATATCGACACTAATAAAATGCACAGGATGAGTTATTACTTTGATTAATTTTCTCAGACTTTGTAATATAGCAACTCTTGATACGATGTGAAAACTATTAGTTTCCTCTGACCGTAATTTCGTTATTCATGCGGTAAAAAAAACACTAATGATCTCATTAAACGCAGTCACTTCACTTGCAATCAATTTTAAACATTAAAAATTTGCATTAAAAACAATGCATTAAAAAAACCAAATTAAATTGGTGCAACTTTAAGCTCCCAGTAGCCCAAAATTACAATAATGAAAATATGGCACGCAAAATGCAAGTTTACATTAAAATCTCACTCGCAAACAAATGATAAAACCTGTAATCAGGTTTCGTACAATGAAATAAATGCTCAACCACGTTCAGTTCGTGTCGAAACGTTATTCATTAACACGACAACCACGTAACAAATTGACGAAAAGCAAAAATTCGCTTGCAAATTTCGTTATTCCAACGGTTGTTTGCATTCTTATGTACAAAGATTCTCATTTCAACAGAATAGTTGTGCTTTTTTATTCTTTTTTTATTTGACTTCGATTTTTCACACATGGAAATGCTTTATATACAGTTCAAGTTGTATCATCACAGATGTGGTATTCTCCATTAAAACTCTGCTCTTATTGTCCGTGACTAGAATAACTAAAAGATTCATTTATTTCAGCTTATGTTTCGCATCATCAAAATCGTATGTTTTCTTTGCAATAACGATACCACAATCGATAAAAATAATAAATTGAATTTTAAATCAGTTTTTTTTTTTTATATAACTGGTGTAACAAAGAGAAAAATAATGACTGTGCCATTGCTTTCTGATCCTCATGTATTATTTAATCTGAATTTGAAGTCAGCAAACGTAGTTGTAGCATTAACAAATCAAACTGGAAATAAAAGAGAAAACCAGATTGGAGAAAGTAAGGTAAGGTAAAAGAAATTTATTTATTCAAGTTGAAATGAAGAGCGGTAACTGTTTGACATAAATTGATTCACTTTGCTTCTATTCAACCTATAGGAACAAAACAAACCGATACTGCCCCAAAGCTCAGAGGAATAAGATGACAAGTTCGAGGAATTGATTAAACTGAATTTATTGTTGTTGAAATAATAAAATGTAAATAGATCACTAAATATCCAGTATAAGTATTGTTATCAATTATATTTATTTTGTTGATGCTGCTCCCAACTTTTATTAAAGTAAAGGATTAGAATTCTTTAATTTTTCTGATTAAATTTAATAACTCAAACTTGGTTATGTGTATTCTTGAATGTAAAATGTTTCCTTTATTTTTCTTACTAACATTTTTCAGAGTATTAAAAAAGTTCAACTTTATAAACATTTAATATAAAACAACATTTTACATGTATATTTGCTTTTAAGAAAACTAAAGTAGCCTCAATATAATTTTTTTCGCAATTTTACATTGCTTCAATTCAATTTACTGTGCACTTTTCCAACCATCTTGGTGATGGTTAAATCAATTCAAAATCACTCTTCAAAGTTTTCAAGATGATTTCCAAGATTCTTTTTTTTTTCTTTTATAAAAAGAAATAGAATATCATATAAAAGGAGGTATTGCGAATTTAATTAACATTTCCCCCATAGAAGCATGTAGGTGTAAGACTTCATTTTCCAGTAATTACTAAGGAGGCGGTACAGATCATTTGCAAAACCAATTCTCACATTTCTAGTAATGAGGTGTTCAGAAGTAATGAATAAAAGAAAAAATAAAGCATTAAAATAATGCTATTAGCCTATTACATAATAATATCATCATCTGGAAGGATATGTGTAGTGAATTTGTAAATATTTATATATCAAGTTGTCAGAACCACAGATAAAATAAGCTATAAATCATATTAACAATTCACGGAGCAGAAAACTTCCTGGTTGAATATATGACTGCAATATGTCTCTGTCTGGGTGAAAATGTAAGAGGATTTTTCGAAATTATAATATTTTTAAATCAGCCGCATTCACAATGTTAAATATTAAAGAAAATGTTTAAAAGTGTTGCAAATTTAATGATTAGTTTTTATAAATCTAGTTTCAAGTGGTTTGTAAACAGACTTGAGTAAATTTAAGATATGACGGCAGTGCTTGTTATTTATCAAGTTTGTTAACTCTTTTTTAGAAAAATATATTAGAAAATCTAAATTGAAATAAGCTTATGTAGTTGTATCGAATTTATAAAAATGCAAATAAATAAATAAAAATGATCTGATAAGCAAAATGTAAAAATGTCTCTGAATAGATGTGATTGACAAACAAGATTGACGTTTTGACCTCTAACCAAAGATCATCTTCGAATCAATAGGTGCATTCGAGCCTAAACGGATTATTCCGTTTATCATACGATAACAAAATAGCGTATTACGCCTTATTTGCATACATAGATCGTTGAATAAACAATAATATGGTTCTGAATAAACAACAAATAATATTAGTTATTTATTTAGATTTTGATCAAGCTTAATTTACAAACAACTGCAGTCAATTACAACAGAAATAGAATAATTGAACTTATTTACGTTTGATTTTCAATAATCAATAAAACCGATTATAAAAATAATTAAAAATTACATGCAGTCATTTAATAGCGAAGTCAGACAGATTGATACCATCCGACTCCACATGTTAAACAAAATTAACACAAAAAAGCAATAACTTGAATCAGCTCAAATTTTAAATTCAAATTCTTACCAAATAATAAGCTAAACTTTGCCAATTACTTTCAATAACGAAGCAGCTAATTGATAAATCCCTCATAATTACAAACCTGAACTTTTAATACCACATTTTAAAGACTTTTATCAAAATCCACCATTACTCGATGACACAATATACCGTTGTCCTTCCATCACATCGAATTAAAATCTAGTATAATTACACTTTATTGCTCCCAACACACTCCAACACTTTATGATCTTCTACAAAATATCGTACCACTAGTCATGTGATGTTTAGTAATTGCTTGCCAACTCTAGCACTGCCCTTTAGCAAGGATAATGTCAGCTTAAAACCGAGGGGCAAAACTCCAAATGGTGTTTTCCTTTTCTTATTATTACTAGAAAAGGGGTTTTGCAAAACGATGCAGAGGAAAAACATACAAGTGGGACCACCCTAAAATTGGGCTCAGTGCCAGGAGAATTTCAACGGCGTAGATTTGTAAAAAAAAATGAATTTTATTTGATTTGTTTTCTGTTGTGCCCCTATCAAAGACCTATTTAAGATACCCCGATCAATACGGTACCCCGGGCCATGTGTAGAAGCAGGTGACACACTCGTGCATCATCGTGTCTTATCAGTTGTGCTAGACTAAGCATAACGTATGGCAGTAACCTTGAAAATGGAAAAATTTCGCCCGCGCACGAAAGCAACCCCTAAATGTGTGTGTGGCTTCACTGCAGTGCTTTTTATAAAGAATTGTAATTGAAAACAAGTTAAAAATAAATATTAAAAAAAAGTTTTATTGGAAAAAAAAATTGGATAAGTCTATTAAACTGCTGTTATAATTAATTGGTAATAGTTACATTGTAATAGTTACACTTAAATTTAAATTTTAAAAAATATTTTAATCTTTATTGACCTTTTCTATTTAATAACCACAAAACTACATCATCTAAATAACTTCATTTCTGTTTAACAAAACGACCCGCGTCATAATTACATGCAAATGTCCAGTTTATCCATTCCTACACTTAAATAGTCGCTTTATAATTACAACATGAACTTCATTAAATTAGCTTTGTAATATATTTCCATGTTGAATATTACCTAAAAATCCTACACTTTTCTAATGAAATAAATTTTAAAACTCCATTCAAATAAACAACCGATAATAATACAACACTAAAATGACTCAGTCAGAGCATAAATTACCAACAACAAGAATATTAATAGTTTTTTTAGATTAAAAGCAATTCTCCCTCAAACCCTCCTAGTCATAGCTTTACGGCACAGCAGCCCCTGAACGGGCCCCTGAGAGATGAAAACCGGAGAAGTAGATCGCTTTCAGTTTCCGTGAGCAAAAATATTTGGAAATTAGCTCATTAATAAGTTTTAAAAGGGCATTAAAAAAACAAATTTTCAACTTGATGATGCAACAAAGCCCTGTTAGCTAGCCGCGATTGGCTATCTCGGGCTGATGCACAAGCCCTGGATTAAATGGTTTTACTCCTTTTGTTATTATCCAATAATTGTAAATTAAATTAGTGTAAGTTTAATGTTTAGATTATTGATTGATAAAATCTTTCAAAAAATGATTACAAGGTAGAATTTTATCGATATTTTACTGTATGATTATTTTAGGACGTAGTAATTTCAAGATTGATCCAAATTCACACGCGATTTTATGGTTTTTTCACTTTTATAAAGCCTTGGCTGTAATTGATCCAGGTTAAAATTATAATATTGGCGAAATAAATTAAGAAAATTAATAAGTTATTGAGATTGTTAGTAAATAAATATGTAGAGGAGGTTTAAATGTTTACTTAGAGGTCGTTTTGTAATTGGAAAATGTGTTGAGCAAGCCGAAATTAAGTA
>JAQFZN010002680.1:0-10758 GCA_034687075.1 Geophilus carpophagus | reverse complement strand
AGACATTATGATAAAAATATGGAAATTTACCAGCACCAGCATTGCCAACTATCATTAAACCAACAGTCAGACTAAAAAATATGATAATGAATTTTTTTAAAAACATATAAAGATCTATTAATGATTACCCTCGAAATACATCCAAAGAGACCAATCTTGTGTATGGTTTAAGTGTTTTGTCTGTTTTCGAATAATGAACATCTTTAACTTGATGATCTTCTGTCTCAAATTGGGTTGGCAAGATAGAGCTAATTAAAATTTGGAAAATATAAACAATTTACAATCTAATGTAAATTTTTTTTACCGTTTAAGTGCTGATATAAATAGAAATAAATATCTAAATAAATATACATAAAATTTTAAATTATTTCTTTTTTTTATATTAAATTTTATAATAAAAGTACTTACTTAATAATTACAGGAGTTAATGCAAATAAAAAAAGAAAACTAAAAATCATAATATAATTTAAAGGAAGTTGCCATTCTGTACCATCAATATTAATAAAAAATTGTTATTACAAAACTAAAATAAGGAAAACAAATCTATTTTAAACTCTTTTATATTACCATAATCTGTATAAGGAACTGTTTGTAGAAGTTGAGCTTTGCTGCATTGCACGTTTCCTGACACATTGCTTATACTCATGTAATAATCTCCATATTCGGTAAAATATTCTGATTTTCTTTAAAATAAAATTTAAAATTAAACAGTTTTAATCTAACTTTTTAATAGAATTATGGAACCTGCACACAATTTTTTCTTGATTTTGCAAAGTGATTGTTCTGATGGCATTAGTTCCTATAACGTATGTAAAATTGTTTTGCGGCTTAATTCTTCCTTTCCAAGTTGAGTCACACTTGAAATAAATATAAAAAATATGTTATGTATGGAAAAATAATACGGCTAAATACGGTATTTAAAATTACTAACATCTTTACACATGTCGTTATTTTCATAAATATGTAGTGGAATGTCGATATTAGAAATAAAAGTAAGGTAAGCTTCGTCCATTGAAAGTGAAAACAACCCATG
The DNA here is from genome assembly GCA_034687075.1 of Geophilus carpophagus. Lineage (NCBI taxonomy): Eukaryota > Metazoa > Arthropoda > Chilopoda > Geophilomorpha > Geophilidae > Geophilus > Geophilus carpophagus. The sequence continues at coordinate 9,725 of JAQFZN010002680.1, read as the reverse complement.
AAGTGACGTGGTGTTTGCAGTTTTAATAAATCCTCTAAAAACGTTAAATAGATAAATATAAATAAGTTAATTACATATTTTTATAAACTTTGTTTACTTACTCGCAAAAGGAATAGGGTAACACTGAGCATATACGAGCCATTCTTGTTTAGTGCACTGATTTGAGTTTTATGAACTTTTTGGTAAGAATATTTACATCTGTTTAAACAGCTGTGGATTAAATGACAAATTTTCCTTTTAGATGTAAACTTTATATAACTTTAGTTTCCGTTACTAAGACAACCATTGAAAAATTATTAAAAAAGATGATAAATAAAACATTTTTCAAATATTTGGTTTAATTCATTGTAGTGTAAAAAATTCATTACATACAATTATTACACAGTCAAAAATAGTTTTTTCTGGTACATAACTGCTGAAATCAAAGTCCACAGAAAAACTTGCCATAAACTTTTAAAGAGCAAATTAAAATGTGTTTCACGTTTTGGCCAATCAAAGGGAAAGATTTTACTATTCTTTGTATACGAATGTGCAACATAGGCAAATGCCGAATTAGTTCCTAGATAATTTTATTACACAAATTAATTTTATGTACTATAAAAATTGTTTGAGTTACCTGGATATATTGCAGGCCGTCCTGACCATAATTTTTGAATATCAATAACGAAATAAAGAACCGATAGCAACAAAAAGGCTGATGAACAAATATAACAAGTATATGTTAAAGTCCTAAAACATAAATAAAAAAAAATTAACGATTTAATTTTTTAAATTCTAACTGATTACTAGTACCATAACATTCTACTGCATGGTATAAAACAATAACCCAAAGGTTTGTTGCAGAGTACATGTGATAAAACACACTTGAAATGGCATAATAAATTAACAGAAACTGGAATGACTAATGTTTTGTATGTTTACCAATATAAAAGAGAGAAATATCCATCGTTTAAAAACATTTTTAGGTTTTTCTTTGTGTAATACAAACATTTCTCCTGCCTAGAAAAGTACATTTATTTGTGAAAATCGATTCTTGAAAATTGAAATGATCGAAGTCTTGCCAGAATTCCAAAGTATACTTGTACAATTTGCCCAATTAATCCAAACGGGCCATAAGGATCAAATGTAAGTGGCGCGTTATAAACATACTAAAATTATAAATTGCTTATATTATTGATAGTTTCTAACAGGGACAGTCTGAAGGTTGAGAGACGGTATGCTCGCACTGAACCTCGTGCTCAATATTTGCCTTCGCAATCAGATTTTAATCTGAAAAAGCGACGTGCAGATTTTTTTGCATCGAGTTTCGAGTTTTTTAAGCAGACCCAGGTTTCTACAATTGTAGCAAACTCTTACCACAAATTTTATTCCGTATGCTAAATGTTTGGGCATTAACAGCCTATCAATATAACCTGCAGCACCTCCTGTACATAATTTATATTTGCCATTTAGATGGTCGCCTCCAGGACCCAAATATCCACTAAAATTTGCTTGGAATTTTAAGGAATAAGAATTAAATTGTAAAGATTTAAACGCTTCATTACCGTCCACAATGTGGAACATTAAATCCAAACAGAAAAGAGTTATGAACAATTGCTGCTAATATCAAAACTGACCATTGGGGCCATAAAATATTAAGATCCAAAAAAAGAAAATTCGAATGTTTGGCTACTGAATTTTTTCTCGGAATCATTATGTCAATAAAGACGGCTAATAGATAAAGAATCCCAAGATCTTGAAGCACACCAAAGAAAGGAATTCTCTCTAGATCAGAAGCTGTTACATAGAGTAGTTACAAAATTAATGAATACATTCAAAAAAATAATAAAAACTTACTAAAATTCACAGAGGTGACAGTAAGACCAAGAAATATTAATTTTGTAGTTCGTTGAACAGCTCTCTCAATCCTTTCATACTGTGTTACTTTTTTACGTTCATATGAGCCACTTAGTGCTACTGACAGACCCATTATCCAATTAAACCTTCAGATGATAAAAATGAGATCTTCATATTATTTGTATAGATACTCAGGGCCGTTTTAGATCGCAGGTAGAATAGATAGAGTGCTTAGCGCTTAAAAGCTTTTCAAATTACTTTACAGCAAAGTAATTATATTTAAAATGAGATGTACACACATATATTAGTGATTTTGATATTGTATGAAATGAAACTAATTTTGATAATATCTGAGCTTTCGAAAAACTTAAAACTGCCCTAAAGGTACTTATTATTTTTTACCAGCCGTGAGGAAGTTCAGCAAAATTCATTCCATGCCATATTGGATGTTTAAAAAGAGTATAACCACCACCTCCTGAATTTATAAATATCATTAAGATGATATTTATCCTAATAAGTATTTTTTAGTATAAATATACTTGTATACAAGTTAATTTACATTAATTACCATACCCTCGAAATGCATCTAATGATCTAAGACGAGATTTGGGCATTTGAGTAAAGTTGTTGTTTAAACTAGATGCTGCAACATCTTTAAATTCTGATTTAGGTAATGTTGATGGCATGAGATAACTTAAATGATTTTATAAAATTAAAAAATTAAGAATTAAAAATTAAAAACACAAAATATCAAAAATTTACTGTTTGGCTCGTATAATAAACTGGTAAGTTAATCTATAAAACAAAAATAATGTTTAGTAATTTAAAGTAATAAAATTTGTGCATACTCACTGAAAAACTTTGGGTGAATAATACAAAATTATTAGAAAACTCAAAATGGCAAATAAATTTAGTGGTATAACTGTAATTAAAGTATGTATTTGTACAAGTTATAATTAATAATTTATCTCTAAAGAAAATTAATATGTCTTACTTTGATCTAAATAATCGTAAAAAGCTGCGTTTAAAAAGATGACTTCACTGCAACGCGCTATTTGATTTTTAGAATAAAATACTTCAATAAGATAATTTCCGTATTCAGAAAAAGTTTGTGTAAACCTATAATACATTTTAAGCTGAATATTCTGTTTAAATTTGTTATATCAGTTATATTTTACCTGCATACAACTTCCTTTTCTGAGCTCACTGTCATGGATTGAGCATAATTAGTAGTTACAATAAAACTGATATTTTGATTCGATGCCGATCCAGCCAAAAATTTTAGTGGACACTGTAAAATTTTCAGTTAAAATTTAATTAATTAGGCCTAGCTAGAGTAACAATCTGCTCACTCTTTCACACGCAGTACTGATCGAAAAAAGGGACACTGAATAGTTAAGTAAATTCATTAATGTGACATAAGCCTCATCCATCTTCAGTTGTCGTAACTTTGTTATGTTAGAACTTAGCGTAACCATTCTATTGTGATAAGTTGTTTATTCTGCCTACAAATAAATCAAAAGTTTATAATTTTCTTCTTAAAAAATAAATCTTTTATAAAATGCAATTAGGGTATAGTAACAAACCAAAGGAAAGAATTTGCTGAAATTTTATCACTGTTCTTTTGATAGTGATAAAAACAATCGAAATAATGCAACAATAGTTCTTCCTCTTATGAGTTGCTATGTCACAAATGTCACAAATTTACTATTAAAGCAAAAGAATGCTTATGACTTCGATTTTTTCATTACGATTTTACTGTATGCAATTCACGTTTGCAACATTGTTACTATGGATCTTAAACTGGAATATTCGTGTAAGTATTCGCATTCAAATTAAAAATATGCCAATTTAAATATTATAATTACAGGTTTCAGCAAATTGCATATGGTACGGAGAATGTGGGTTTAATGCTTTGAATAAACTGCCATTATACTGTCCTTACAATGGCCCAGCAAAAGCATTAATAAACAAAACAGCTAAGGAACAGCTTCGAGATTTCTGTCCTGAATTAATTAACGACAATGGTTTGAATTATATTCAAAATCTGCAATTTTTATTTGCAACTTATTACATTTACAATTTATAATCTTTTTAAAGGCGTAACGTTAACTTGTTGTGCTCCAGATCAAATCAGCACAGTTCATGATCAAAAATATCTTAACAACATTAAATATATTATAGAACGATGTCCTGCTTGTTGGCACAATTTTCGTCGTTATTATTGTGCAATGGTCTGCTCTAGTAACCAGCATCAATTTATGTACCCTCAAACTATAGTTCAAGGTAATTATTATTAACATTAATTTATAGTATGGAATACAAAATCTTTATTTATTAACATTTATAGATCCAACTACAACGAATGACACAATAACTGCTGTTAAATTATATTTGAGTTCATCCTTAGTTGATACAATGTTTAAATCATGTTATGATGTTATCAGTCCATTTGGTCCTGCTTTGAGCACGTTATGTGAACGAGATATTAAACAATGTACTGGACCAATATGGGTACAATCTATGGGGAGAAGTAATTTTTCACCAATTTCATTCAATGTAATTATTTCTGACAAAGTCAACGTACGCGGAGATGGACTAGTATTTAATCCACTGTCAATGAAAATGCATAAATGCCAGGAATCAGTTATGGTATAATTAATAGAAAAATTTAAAATAATAATATCCTAATAGCACAAATGTCCGTAGAAGGTTTTCAGGCTTTTTATTGACATTTTTGAATCCGCACAACGAAATTTTAATTGAATCTTTGTTTTAGTTATGTGCTATCTGGGATGTTCTAAACAAATCTGTATATAAAGTTACATTAATTTTGTAATTTTGGTTTCAGCCTGGTGAACCGTCATGCACTTGCTCTGACTGTAAGGCAGTATGTAAAAATGTAATACCAGCTTTTGATCTTCCTGATCCTTCAATTTCTGCTACATTCATGATAGGAGGACGAGATGGCATGACAATAGTTGCTGCTATTTTATACGTAGTATTGATTGGTTTATTCTTTCTTGGCTTGATGATTAAAGAGTGCAGAAAATATAGTATTAAAACATGCAACTTGTAGTAGGCATTTTATGCAATTTAATAAAGGATTTATATTTCAGTGAAGAAAAGAAAACGAAAATTAGAGGAATTAGCTAATCAAGCTACAGATGATAATGACGCAAAAGGTAAAAATTGATACAGGGCCGGCCCGAGTAAGTAGATAAAAGAGTAGGGTGACCATCCGTCCCGGATTTTGCGGGACAGTCCCGGATTGTGGGCCCCCGTCCCGCACGGTGACATGTCCCGGAATGCGTCCCGCATGTCCCGGAATCCACTTTTTCTAATGACCTTTTTTTTTTTTTTTTTTGCTTGTTTTACTTGGTGTCTGAGACTGGAGGGGGGATAATATTTCATTACTTTTCTCTTAAGTTCACCTTCCTACACCCATGTCCCGGATTGCCCAGAGTATTTAATGGTCACCCTATAAAAGAGCAGTAAAAGCTTTCGGGACATTTTTTGACCTCTCTATACAATTGTTTTTAAATCGGCTCTGTTTTATATAATGCATATGTAAATTTTCTTATTTATTTTCTTATTTTTTTTAATCCATAGAAAAAACACAACAAATTAATAGTGAAGTGACAGACGAACCAATAAAGGAGTCTCTATACACAAAATTTGCTTTTATAATTGATGATGGCGTTGAAAGATTTTTTATACGTTGGGGAACTCTTTGTGCAAGTTATCCTTTCACTGTGATTTTAATTGGTTTGATTATTGGTTGTTGTGTATCGCTCGGTTTAATTTTTTTTACTGTAACTACAAGTCCAATTGATTTATGGGTCTTGTCAGACAGCCAAGCAAAATTGGAATTGGATTATTATAATTCTCATTTCCAACCTTTTTTACGCACTCAACAATTGATTATGCATCCTAAACGTCCTGGTATTTTTAAGCAAAATGATAAATGGTATAGTGTTGTTTTCAAACGTGAATTCTTAAAAGAAGTAATGTATTGCTATACTTAAAAAAGTAAAGACTCAATAAAAAATGTATTTTTCTTTACAGGCTTACAAACTTCAAAGACGCATTGAATTACTTAGGGTTAGTGTAAATAAACGTGTTATTACTCTGAATGATGTGTGTTTCAAGCCATTGGCTCCAGATAACACAAACTGTTCAACTTTTAGTATTGTTGATATTTTTAAAAATAAGACAACTTTGTTTGATTCAAAGTTTGATCATATTTCACATCTTACAACTTGTTTTGGGTATTCACCAATGAAATATTTAATTACAAGACAGTGGCGCAACCAGAAATAAAACTGTTGCTGTGAGGATAAAGCTTGGTTTGGGCTTCGAGTGGTTTGGGAAGGCGGGCTTTATCCTAACAGCTTGGCTGCTCCACTGAAAATAGAAACACTTTTTATTTCATGTATTTTTTAAAATTTTATTAGATCTCCTTTAATTCCAAATTGTCTTGCACCCTATGGAGGTCCTATTTTACCATTTATTGCTTTAGGTGGAGTTGAAGATGGACATTACGCTCAAGCTAAAGTTTTAGTTACAACTTTTTTCATTAATGATTATAAAAATCCTAGTGATCATGAAAGGGTGCTGACTTGGGAAAGTCGGTAAGTGTTTTTGTTTTCTTAAAATAAATATTGATTTATTTTTATTAATTTTAATCAATTTTGCTTAAGATATTTATCATTTCTAGAAAAGTATAAGAGTCCAATGATGAATATTTATTTTGTGGCATCAGTAATATTATTAATTCATTTATTAATTTATCTACATAACTAAAATTAATCAATTGTTTTGTTTAAATTAGAGATCAATTGAAGATGAATTTGAAAAAGTATCTAAATCGGATATGAGTACAATTGCAATTAGTTATCTAGCTATGCTTGTGTATATTTCTATTAGTTTAGGACATACCACAAGCTTAAGAAGATTATTTGTGAGTATATTTCTTGTTGTAAAATATATTTCTTTAAATTACAGCTTTTTTTTAGGTAGATTCAAAAATTTTTTTAGGCATAAGTGGAGTTCTGATAGTAATATTATCAGTATCAATGTCAGTTGGAATATTTAGCGTAATAAATGTCCCGGCAACACTGATAGTTGTGACAGTTGTTCCATTTTTGGTATTATCTGTCGGAGTGGATAATATATTTATACTAGTTAAAGCTTATCAAGTACCATATACATTCATAAAACTTTACTTATCTATATAAATAATTATATTGTTTAAAAGCGAGATGAACGTAAACTAAATGAAACAAGACAACAACAAATAGGACGTGTTTTTGGTCATGTTGCTACTACCATGATGCTCAGCAGTGTGACAGATGCAGCCGGCTTTTTTTTAAGTAAAATTAGTATCGTTTTTGTAGTTTTCTAGTTTTGTATTTCTTTAAAAATCAGGTGCTGTATTATCTTCCATGCCAGCAGTTCGTACATTTGCGTTATATGCAGGCGTAGCATTGATCGTTGCATTTCTTTTTCAAATTACTTGTTTTATAAGTGTTTTTTCATTGGATATCCAAAGAGAAGAAGTAATTATAATTATAATTATAAGAAATAATAAATGCAATAGTAAAATTCATTAATTAAAATCTCCTTTATTTTTAATTACAGGCAAATCGATATGATGTCTGTTGTTGTTTAAAAACTAGACATGCACGCTCAGGCACTATAAAACCTGGAGTGGTATATACAGTGATTGAAAAAATATATGCTCCATTTTTAATGAGGTCTTCTGTTAGATATATTGTGGTAAGAGTAAATTGTGTTCTGTTTATATTTTCTCATCAACATTCTATTTTTTATATTTAGATTTTATTATTTCCATTATGGTTTTGTTGTTCAATAGCTTTAATTAATAAAATAGATGTTGGTCTTGAACAAGAATTTGCAACATCTAAAGTAATAAGAGAAATATCTTAAAAGTATTAAGATTTAATTAAGAAGATATTGATAAAATAGGATTCCTATCTAAATCGATACTTAGGAGCAATGAAACAATTTCTCGATGTGGGTCCTCCAGTATTTTTTGTCGTTAAATCAGGTTATAATTATTCAAGTTGGAAAGGTCAGAGTGCTATTTGTAAAGGACCAGAATGTGATCAAAAGTCTATTCTTAGCCAACTCAGTTTTGCTCGTCAGCATTCCAATAGGTAAATATATTTTTCAGTTAACAAATTTAACAAAAAATTGATAATAAATAATAATTCCAGAACTTTTATTGCTCAAGATGCATTTTCTTGGTTAGATGATTATTCAGCTTGGATTTCTAAACCAGAGTGTTGCAGACAACATAATACAACGAAAAAGTTTTGCTCTTCCATGAATCATTCTTGTGTTCTATGTAATGCTCAGATTACAGATGTTGGTGGTTTTAAACATATATTTGGCAGTCAGTTTGAGACATTTTTACCTGCATTTTTAAAAGATAATCCTACTTCTGATGGATGCTTCGGGTGTGTTGTAGTAATTAATACTTACACAAACACAGTAGTTCCAGTAAAAGTTAATCTAATTTTTATTTTTAGTGGCCATGCATTTCATGGTAATAATGTTGAAATGCTGCCAAATGGACAAGTTGGAGGCAATACATCATACATCATAGATTAACTTATTATTAATTGTTCAAATTATATAAATTCTTATTTCATTAGCAACTGCGTTTCTGTCTTTCCAATCCACACTTAAAACATCAAGAGACTATTATGAAGCATTATGGTATGGAAGATATATTTCAGAAAAAATGACTGAATTCTTGAATCAGAAACTTGCAAAAGGAAAAAAAAAATTTGAAGTGTTTTGTTATAGGTAAAATATATTGTAAAAGAAAATTAATAACATTTTTTATTATTTCTTTGTCTATATTGTTTCTTTTCAGTTTTTTTCATGTATTTTATGAACAGTATTTGACCATGTGGCACGACACCATACTTAATCTTTTATATGGCTTCATTTGCATATTTATCATATCATTTTTTCTGCTAGGAATGAATATTAGTTTAGCTCTCATCACCATTACATCTATTTTTATGATTATTGTAAATTTAATGGGAATGATGTATTGGTGGAACGTGCAACTCAATGCTATATCTTTGGTTAATCTTGTTGTTGCAGTTGGAATTGCTGTTGAGTTTTGCTCCCATATAATTCATTCATTTTCAATTAGTCAAGCTGAAACAAATGTTTTACGAGCTAAACAAGCATTAACTAGCATGGGTTCTTCTGTAAGTTTTGTTGTTTTCTTGATCTTATTGAGATGAAATTTAATCTACATACTGTAGGTTTTAGCTGGTGTTACACTTACAAAATTTACTGGTGTGTGTGTTTTTGCATTTTCCAACTCTCAAATTTTTCAAGTCTTTTACTTTCGAATTAATTTATGCATTGTTCTGTTTGGAGCTGCACATGGGTTAATTTTTTTGCCTGTTTTGTTAAGTTTTTTTGGTAATTTTGTTGATTTGTTAATTTTCAATTTTTTTATATAAATGAATTAATATTTTGTTTATTAAGGACCATCTGTAAATAAAAAAAAAATTTACATTCAACAACAAAGAGCTTTACAAAGAAGTCTGGACACACAGCATCCCATCAATGAGGAAAATTAAAATAAATAAAAAAATATAAAATTGAATTTATGTAACACAATTATTTTTTTTTATTAAACAATTTCATTTGGAAATAGTGAATTTATTTTATTACGATGTTTAATTAATATTACTCCTGTAATCTATGTAGGTGTACGTGAAAAATTTATAAAATGCTCTCTAGATGTCAGGCCAAATCCGGTCCCCCGTCAAAATATCGCCGGCAAAACATCGCGCGACCTAATGGCGCCCCCAAATGGTCGCGCGACTAAACAT
>JAQFZN010002679.1:0-10760 GCA_034687075.1 Geophilus carpophagus | reverse complement strand
GGCTATAACTATCGTGGTACCCCAAAAAATTAATGATGTCATCTGAGTACTGGCACCTATATTTTTACAAAAAAAGCTCTGGTCTTGATTATTACTTAGATTATAACAATTAAGGATCTGATCCAATTGAATGTGAGTTAAATCAATTTTAAAATTCTGATGCAAGAGAAATTTCAATCACCCAGCAACAATTTCCAATTGTCATCTGTGCACATCTTGTTGCTATTGCTCAAAGGTGTCTGTTGGAGAGGAAGTTTAGGTTTAGCTATGATTAATTTGGTTTTTGATTACCGGTATTCTAATCTTTATTAATTCCTTTCGCATTTACATAACTAACCTTATATTTATACTTGCTTGACTATTTCTATATTTTCTTTATAACTATTAAGTTTATGCAAATGTGTGTTCATATTCAAGAAAAATAAAAATAAATTATACTCTGTTCATACAAACTTCGTTTAAACTGTGATTGGCTAAAGACTGATTAACCCTACATTGCTTCTGCAGCAGAAAAAGTTCGAAATATTTTAAATTTGTACAGCAGAATGTCTTTTTTTAGAAAATTACATGGTAATGTAATCATTTAGAACAAGGGATTGTCACTGTAATTATGATTGTAACAATTGATTCGCAATTATTACAACCATTGGCTTCTTTACTGATGATACCAGCATTAGTTTAAATAGTTTATAAATTTTGTTCATGAGCTAGAGCTGAAAGTTCAAGTTAATTGCAAAACTTTAAATGATTATTTATTCATATCATAAAAAAATCTTACAAGATCCTGTTTGCACTATTGTGTTCATTAACCAAGTCAGTGCTGTCCTGGTTGAAACTCATGACTAGGGTACGGATAATGGGCACTAAAAAAAGACCAAATAGGCAGGCAAAAAGGATTTAAAAATGCAAAATAGACACTAATAGGCACTAAAAAAGCAAACTAGGCAAAAAAAACCACCTAGATATTATTTATTATTTATTCATTCCTTGGGAAATCTCAAGAATTGGTCAAAAAAATAATTTGAACTAAATTTTCTGATGCTCTTGGAACATGGCTGACAAAATAATTTTGTTCTATCCATACTAAAGCTTGGATCACTAGCTATCCACTGCTTAAGCAAAGAACTTTTGCTGGAAGATCTTTTGGCATTTTAATAATTATGTTCATGTTGTGAACACGTTTATTGAATTGTCAGACGTCAACGACCATTACCAGAAGTCTTCACATCGTCATAATTTGGTTATTTTTTTAACCATTAGCCGAAGTTTTTATGACGTCGTGTGCACATAATGTGTAACATTTATGTCATTTGTGAAGCTGTTTCTGTTATTTTTTTAGCAAAAGCAAGCTAAATTTGTGTAAAAGTGGAAAAAAATCACAAAATAGGCAATTATAGGCATTAAAAAGCCATATAAGCACTAACCCCCAAAACAGGCAAAAATAGGCACTAAAAAACTTTTCCCAATATCATAAAACATATTTATCCAATGGAAGCCTACAGTTATTGCCTCGGGGAAAAAACAGGCAAAAAAGTTCTTATTCGATCCCTGCCATAGGGATGGTACTTAGAGAACGTAACGTCGGTGGGGGGTGGGTATGATGAGACTATGACATTATGTGACATGGGGGGGAGTCTGAAATTTGTGTGATAGTAATGCCACATGCTCAATATTTTTGCACTACTTGGGGTGGGGGTTGGGGTTATGATTTTTTTGTGACATAGGAAGGGGGTGCAAAAAACACGATTTTAGGTGTTATGTTCTTTAAGTACGATCACATACAGAGTAATCCATATGGCAATGAAGAATTAAACATGGTTTTCATGGCTCTGTATTAGAGTTGCTAGATTTTTAAAATGGTAAGTCTGGATTATACACAGTCTCTCATGAAAAAGAAATTTTATAATAAATTTATGTTTTTTATTTTTAACTCTTTTGTATGGTCTTATATACTTGTAGTCTTACGTACTTATTGTTGGAAGGCATCAATATGTGACATTTCGGGAATTATAGACGGTTAAGTAATAGAAAATTAGGTTTTTAAATTGGGAAACTCATACTGAAATCAGGACAGCTGGCAGTCCTGCTCTCCAGCCTCGGAGTAATAAACAGTTAAGTGCTGTTAAGGCAATTCATCAAATGGAACACATCAATAACTGAATGAGTCAATGAAGCAAGATACTTTTCCACTATGTAGTCTTAATGGTCACCGTATATAAAATAACCATTCATTTATAAACAAACAGTACAGTCAAGCAGTGCGCTTGCACATGTACATGTGATCATCCGTAATAATCCAAGTGTCCAACTGTTTTATTTAGCAAACAGCCATAACTGTAATATACGTTTGAGTATATTGCTAGCTGCAACCACTCGCGTAAAAATTTCCTGGATAAAGGGTATTGTGATTTTTTTCCACACAAGCCAATGAACTGCTTTACAATAACTGATGTCAGTTGAAATCACACGTGGGAACCTAGTTGTATATTGACAAAGAGAATACGCATTTGGATATAAATTCATTCCAACTTCTATAATTATTGCAATTTATAAATGCATTTTGCAAGCGAGGTTACTTATTACACAGGTTGCAATTTGGAGAGTCGCAGGTTGGATGCCCTTAACTTTACCTCTCTAGAAAGAGGTTACACTTGTAAGCGTGTGAAGAACAATTTAATGGAAAAGAATTGCAGTGTGTGTGTGTAATCTTCCCACAATCCCTGTGAGCAATTCTGTTTCTAAACTAGTGGTAGGCCGCATTCTGTTTGATGTTAAGTAAATATGGTCATAAACTGTGTAAAATCATAAACAAGGTTATTTTGTATGCAGTGCGGGTTGGTCAATTAAAATGTAAACATTTCTTTATTTCGAAAACATTGTTTAAAAAAATTCACTTTATTAATGCTATTATTAATTTGCTTTATAATCTCGCTTTTGATCGTTTACAATAACAACAATGACACATAATATGTCGCCTTTTTAAATAACTTGCAAGATCAATACATCATTGACTGTCATTTATCTCATTCATACTCACTGCAATTAGACACTAATTAATCATTTTAATTCATTGATACACTGAATAAATTAGGTTAATATAATTTTATATTGCTGCAAATCATTATTTTTATTGATATATATATGGAATAAAAATTTTTTCATTTGACTTGATAAAACATAAAAATTTCATGTGAAAAATTCTTTCGGATCATTTTATATTAATTGCTCAACTCAAAGGATTTCGACATAATTTGTTTTAATAACTTGAATTAATGACAATGATCTTATTTGCGGAAGTTCAATCAACATGAAAGCTCATTAACCATTTTTTCCCTTTGATTAAAAAAAGAAAGAAAAGACATTAAAATCTGACATTAAAATACAGAATAATTTAAAACGTTTCATTTGACTTGAATATTTTTCCTTTTCACTTTTGATGATCTTAACTTACATTATATGGAATCATTGAAGGGAAAAGTAATTAATATTCTTCTTTTCTTCTCTTCATAAACCTCTTTCTTCTTTTTAAATTTATTGATGAGATTTTATTTTGAGGTTTTAATGCAACGAAGAAAAGAAATTTTAATTATGTTAAGCGAATGAATTAGTTGGTTTGAATATTTTCTCGTAAAATTGTTTTTGTTTTTTTATTTTTTTTTTTAAAACAAATTTGCTTTTAGAGTTTGTTTTAATTAAAACCTAATTTGTACAAGTGCAATGGCTAAATCTGTGCAAGGTCATATTTTTAGTTTGTTTCTTCAATAAGCTTTTCACTTTTAGGATTAGATTAATTGAAAGATGAACAGGAGAAAGGAAAATGCACTTTACTCTTAATTCTTTCCTGTCTTTAAATTTACCAGAATGTTTTAAAATAAAAAAAAAATCCATTTAACCAATACCAATGTGCATATGTGGATGGTGAGAAAGGAAGTGGTTTTTGACTGAGATAATTGGAAAAGTTGTTGAACATCTCTGAACAGTTTCTTTTTAACAGCTGAAATAAATTTTAATATTGCCTAGGGCCCAAATAATCTAAATAGGTCCTGTTCAAAATTATACTTAATCGATGATACAATTTGGATAAAGTTGAGAATGATAATCGAAAAATGGATGACTTAGAGAGCAGACAAAGAGACAAAGATTAGTACGTTCAGTTTAGAAATGACAATAACAAATTCGAAAGTCATTGAACCGAACCTATTGGAACATATATCATCTACTAAAAGTTATAGAGAAAATGGATATGGATTGTCGTAGATAATATATATGGTCAAGCTAAACCAAACAATCAAAAGAATTGTAATTGTGATAAACTGAGTTATCAACTACCATTTACCACACTTATTGTAAGTTGACACATCAACATGAAAATATGATTACAGTATTTACACACAATTTCTGTAATTTGAAATTTCAAAACTACTTTAATCTTAGATTTTTCTAGAAATAAATATCACAAATGAAAGAAAAAAAAATTGTTGTTGATCTTTGAAAACTTAAGGCATTAATGGATAATTGTTTACATAAAGTAGTAGACACGTTGTAACTCTAGCACATTCGTTCATGTGTGACAAGCTGCAGCTGATGGGTTTCTCATCCACTTGTCATAGAAAATCTTGTATGACGTTAGTTCAGAAGGGTTATTGTATGTCTTGCTATTTGTCAAAATGAAAGTGCTCTTCTTTAACACCATCATACCTAAGGTTTTTATTTTTCTACTGTTTTACGAGCTCCTCCTTTTTCCTCCTGTATCCGATACTGCTAATTTTTTTTGCTTTATTTCTTTTATAGTAAACAACTAAAAACATTTAATAAAGTGGTTATTTTGTTTTATATATAACATATTTATCGAATCGACTTTCTAGGTTACGTATTAAAGAAATAGCCCTAAAGGTACTATTTATTTATTGGACACATTTCCTTAATAAACTATTCTTATTAATAATATTGGTTTTGGAGATAATAAAATGTTGAAAATGTTAATTTATTATTAAAATTATGTTCTCTAAATTAATTATAAAGTCAAACATATTTTCTAGTAAATTTCAGTAAATGAAATTTTAATTCATATCAAAAACATACTTATTATAAAATAAATTTAAAACTGTTGAATGAATCTCTCACAAGTTTATTTTTAATTAAATTTTAGATGGAGTTGAAAGCATTCAACAGTTTTTTAATTAAAAAAAATCATTTTGGTTGCTTAAAATTTCATAACTTATCACTTCATATCATCTATTCTAAGATTAGAATTGAAGTTTAATCACTATGAATTAATAATTAAACATCAACTTTGCTTTTTATCAATAAATGCTTCAAATGTTATTTAATTAAGATTATAAATTTAAACGAAAATTAATTAACTAATCAAATTCTATTTGCAGATGCAGGTGGACAGATGAGATGGTGTTACCTGTCTGATAATCCAAACTGGGCATGGATCAAAGAAGATCCGTTGCAGGCATTTGCGTAAGATATTTGCTTTTTCAGTAATTGCTTGAAAGCTTATAAGTAAGAGGTGGGAGTTTGCAGAAAGAGAGATAGCAACTGAGCTGCAGCAGTTTTAAGTGCTCGCTCTCATGAATAGAAGAAAATGTGTGACATAGTTAAAATTTAAAATCTTCAAATGTGTAAGGGGTAAGTTGAGTTACATACTTTGAGCAACAAAGTACTTTTTGTGTTTTTATTAGCAAGTTTGTCAATAAAAAGTGAAAACATAAAGATAAAAAAAATGCAATTTTAAAGTTAGGCTCCAAACTCTTAAGTGGGAAATAGAAAAGTTTCCCTGAATAATTTGATTTTTTTTCTGTTTATAATTTAAAAAAAAAATCACTTCGATACACTGCTTCACAAAGACTCTTGTAATCAGTTTGAGAAAATTATGGAAATTTCTACACATTTTCCAGGGCAGATTTCTTTTTGTGCTAAAGAAAAGCTGATTAAAAGCCGTTTGCATTAGACCTACTAATGTAGAACTGGTGACAGAAAAAAAAGTGTTGGTGCATGTTTGCGTCCTTTGTGGTAAGAGATTTTAGGTAACATGAGAAGAAGAAAAGATGTTTAATGGAAAAAGCTTGAATCTACTTCAGTTGAATTTAAATTTTAACCAGATTTTCATTTAAATCATTTATAAATTTTAAATTTTAATCATAGTTATTTGACTCACGCGCAACTTACATTATAACTTATTAAAGTTTATCAAAATGCATAATCTTTGATAAATAGTTAAAATGAATTTAGAAATTGTAATTTTTATGCTCTTCATTGAATTTCAGTCAACATTATTTTATCATTGATATAAATTTATAGAACAAAGACTCTATTTCTATAGAAAATATGTTGAAACAGTCGCATGTAGATTAAAACTAATAATAGCACCAAATAGGAAGTTGAGCAAGCCAGCATAATAATTATCTCAGATTTAACTTTGAATAATGAAAATAAATGAATAAAAGGATCATTTAAGAAAAGTGACTGATATAAGTAATGCAATTGAGATAGGGCTCTAAGTTCTCTATTCGTAGCTGAACCTCCACGTAATGGCGTCAGCTAAGTCCTGCCCTTTGACATTAGCTGAGCACGTTTCTTGTGCTGTTGCGGTGTTAATGTCATTCCAATAAATGAAATGTCGCTACCATTTACAAGGTGCATCATGGACATGAGTGGTAGTTCACAAGTTGATGATGATATAACACGATGATTAGTGTTTAATAAAACTCAAACAACACTTGAGCTTTAAGTTATAGTGAAATATATATAAAACATTTCATAGTTACTAATGACATGCACTTTGGCTTAAAATAAATTCATATTAGTAAAAAAGTTAAAATACAATTTTCTGTCTTGCAAAGGTTATATGTCAAAGTGGCACAGAATAATGGAATAGTAACATCTGTTCAAGTTTTTCTTTAAATGGTCAACTCGAGTTAAATTCCCTGTTCATCTCAGAGCGGTCAGCAGCCTGAAAATTTGACTTTTTATATATAATAATCGCGAAACTTTACTTCACCCGTATTAGGGTATTAAAATAACCTTGAAAGAGGTTAATAAAGTAAATTGGTGTCAAAAGTAAACAGATACAAGCACTATAATTTAATGCAGTTATTTTCTGGATGAAAAATGTAATCGATTTGTCTGAAGACGATGATAATGAGACAATTTAAGCGATTTGTCAGGTTAGTGGTAATTGTGATTAAATAAAGGCTGATGATGTTTCCGCGTGCAAATAGGATATAAAAAAATGTGTTTATTTGATAAGAAACTAGAACAAGTAACAAACACATGTTTTGAAGCACATGTGATAATTGTTTATGCTCATATTCGTGCTTGTTCATGCAAGTATCGGTAATCAATAAATTTTCTGAATTTCTTTAATGATTTTTTTAATGATTAAACTGGTTGAGCGTTACAATTTTTTAATTGCTTTATTTATTGTATTGCAAAAAGTAAATAGTAATTAATTGTAGATATTATTTACATTTTATCAATATTTTAATATCAAGATGGCTGAACCAAAATTACGAAAAGATGTTGAATTATGTAAATAAATTTTGCGTTTTAAGATATTTTGCATGCACTATAAAGTGTAAGGTGGTGAGTGGATGAGATCTTTAATAGTGTGAGAGATAGTTTGTTGAGACAAGAGGAATAAATTACACTCATGAGGAGTGTTTGATAAGAACTTAAGGCCTGGATGTGATAAATTTTTAAGTTAAAAAATAAACCTTATTTCAAAGTTAAGAAAACGATATTAACTTTTGGGGAAAAAAAGCTTTTGATAGTGTTGAGGCATTCCTGATAAAGAATTAAAATTGTAGCGTTTCAGTTACTTTCGATTTTTTTCTTCATGATTTAAGCTATAAAAATATCTTTTTTTCTATATTGTATACGAGGTATATTATTATCGGGAAATTGTTTCAAAAAGTAATTTAATTTTAATGTACTATATTTAATTTACACAACGATACCTTTATTCACCTTTGTGTAGAATACATGTAGCTTGATGAAACATAATAAAATCAATTTAATAATTATTCGTTAAATTTTTCTTTCTCAATATAAATTTTATTTTTTATCGATTTCAGTTGTAATTCTAGAAATTATCAATTTGAGTTTTAGATGTCAGAATGAAAATTTCTTATGCTCTGCGGATTGTAGTAAGGAAAATAAGTTTTTTCACTTTTTTCTTCGTTGCGTTTATAATTTGGTCATTTTTTATTTTATTCAAAATATCTTTTTCGTTGGATACTATCATTAACACTTTTAATTTAATTTGACCTTTCCATTAGGTAATAAATTCAATATACATTTGAATTTTGAAAATGATCTTTTGCACAATACTAGTGCCCATACCAAATTACCGGAATACCATATTTAGGATTTGTTCTAACATATACAAGTACGCCCATACAAAATCCATATTTAACTCAATATTTCCTGATAACCATATATGGCTGTGTATGTTGTATATAACCATATTTGTTATCTATGGTCATATATGGCCAAATTTAATCATAATTAAGTTAGTAAGTGAGATCTATATTTTTAAGACCCATTTACTAACTTAATTACTTTAATACTGTGGTTTTAGGATTTGACATAGTTGGTGCCATATGGCTGCGTGATATCCAGGGCCATTTCTACCATTAGCCAAGACTAGGCAACCATCTTGGGTAGCAAAATTTCAGAGGTGGCGAAAAAGTGGAAAAAAAATTAATTTGAAATCAAACTAGCCCGAGTGACAGGGGGAGAGAGTAAAAAGAAGGGGGCAGCATTTTTCAATTCTTGCCTAGGATAGCAAGTCACTTAGAAACGGCGCTGGTGATATCCCCCAGAGGATATGGCATCGCGAGATTTTCAGGCCTGAAAATAGTTGTATTATAATTACAAGTTTTTTTGTTTGTTTAATTTTAATTTCGGTTTCAAAAAAATTTTGCTTATTATGGCGTAAAAATGGGTGTCATCCCACATTGCCATTGGGTTTAGGGGTGCAGGTCTGCTGGGAAGGAGTGTGCCCCGGGTACCAACTTTGATTAGTCCGCCACTAGTTTCAGTTCTTACAGTATGCCATATGAGTATAAAAAGAATTTCACTAATGAGTAAAAAAGATAATATTAGGAATTTGTCAAGAATGTACAATACAATATCAGTATTGTTTTATTTGAAAAGAAACAAAGATGAATAAGAGGAAATTGAAATTTTTAGAAATGCATAATGAAGATTCTTTAGGTTATTCATTTTGATGTATGGAGTCCATTTGCTTATACCACAAGTCAAGGATGCATATATTATATCATATTTTTAGATGATTATACTTGGTAGTCTGAAGAATATGGGATGAGAAATATGTGCAATGTATTTAGTAAATTTGAGGATTGGAAACAGAAAATATAAAAGTATAGCAGAAAGCTGATTAAGGCACTACAGACATGATGGATTATTGTTCATATAAAATGTTTGAATTTTTAGAGATGTTGGGTTTTCGGGGAAGCACAAAACAGGAAGTGCCCCTAATCTTTATTTACGCCTTTATATACATAGGGGGAGGATATGACATCATATCCTTATTGCGCGGTTATCACTAAAACCTTACACTCCTCCTAACCGAGCAATACATTTACATAATTTTATCATCATTTCAAACCAAATAATTTTGTACAATTTTCATGTTTAATTTTTGTTAAACCCTTTGTCAAAATATCCGCTGCCATTTCTTCGGTTGGTTTGTAGGTTACTTCAATTTCTCTTGTTCCTTTCTTTTGCATGAAACCCCATACGACTATCAGTTGTATTTTGTTTTAAAATATTTATTTTGTGAACATGTTGCAAAAATGTCGTATTAAACCACTAGTTGACCTAGAAATAGGCTAACATCATTTTCTGGAGAAAAAGCAAAGGAATAGGTATGATATCAGACTAGACACAAATCAGTCCAATAACAGGACACAATCAAGTTCTGAGTGTATTAATCAAGAACTTGATACCTAAAGTTTACATATAGCAGCTACAATTACCATACTGCTTTTTACACAGTTAAGTGGAAAATATATCAGATCTAAAACGAATCAGTTTGAATAAAATTTAGAGAGAAAAAGCTCTCTAGAAACAACTAATCTTTTAAACCAATAAGTGAATTCAGGTCAGCTAAAGACATTATCTGGGCAGAATACTCAATTACAACTATTGGCTGAAAAATAAAAATTGTTTTTTATTTTTTGTCTTTACTTTTGTCCAATGGGATGTCAAATCTCTATCTGGACAGAAAAGGTAAAATTAAAAATATTTGGGCTATCAGATCCACAATTCCAAATCTATAATTTTTATAAAAATATAAAAAGATTAAAGACTATTAAAAATTCTGCCAGATAGCTCAGCTATTAGGCAATGCAATCCCAGCAAAAGATATGGTTGTTAAATACCATAAAGGAATGGGCAATGCAATGGCTGACACTATCCTGCTTTCATGAGCAAGTCCCCGACAAGGATGACTCAAACACATAGGAAATCAAATCAAATCAGAATCAGAGCAAGAATTCATCTTTTACATAGCAGTGAACAGACTATTTAATCTGTCCAAAGAAAATATTTGTGCAGATTCAATTTTCTCTATACTTATAACTTGGTTGGATTCTGGAAGCAAGTAGGGAAAAGCGGGATAAGATGGGGATGTTAAGGAAAAATGAAAAAAAAATACTAATATTTTTTATTTTATTTATTTTTAATAATTACAATCTTGAAGTTGTTTAATAAACTATAATTTG
>JAQFZN010002678.1:0-10761 GCA_034687075.1 Geophilus carpophagus | reverse complement strand
CACACTTAGCCATTTTAATTTTGACAAAATAAAGTTTTTAACTAGCATGTATAATGCATTAATACTACAGTCGTCTGCTAATTTACTACACGACCACCAGGTGGTGTCATGCGCATGCGCAAAAAACAGGTGTACAGAAGGATTAAGCCACATTGCGCTACTGTATCCTTCTTCTATACTGTGGTAATGTTGTTCTTGTTTTCTGTCAACGACCTCAGTGCATCATGGGAAATTTTGGTTTGTTTGTCAGCCATCTTAAATCACCGATCTAAGTTTTTTCACAGCATGTGTTGCAAGAATATAAGTTGACAAAAGCTTTTATTTATTTTATTTCTTTTCTTAATGCAACTAGCTAAAATTAACAAATCAAATAAGACAGGCAGAGCTAAGTCAACATCAAAAGCCACGTACTTAACAATTGTTGCGTGTTGTTATGTTGCGCTAACTATAACAACAACAAATCGATGTCGTGCTTACGACAGCCACAATTTTTTGTTTGTTGTTGTTGTAATTTATGTTGTACAACATTGCGCTAAGTCTCTATTGTATTAAAATATTGGCCTTAAATATCTGCTAGTTTTTTTTCTAGACCTCTTTTTACAAGGTATAAATTTTGACTGTTCTGTGCTAGCACACAAAAATATTTATTTAACATTAATAAAATCATAATTTTAATTTAGTTTTTTTTTTAATTTAATCTAAATATCTATAGAAAATTATGCAGTACACGACTTTTTAAAAAACAAATTTGCGGCAAGTGTACAAGCTTTTAAACAAAAAAATTAAAAGTGACCACATTCACCCCTTGGAGCCGCATTCACCCCACCTTACGGTATATAAAAGGCTAAGGTGCGTGTGTGTAACACCATGTCATACTTGATCACATGACCCTTTTAAGTCAGTAATATGACACACGCACCATAAGTTGCACCAACTCTTACATTGTATATAATGTGAAAAATTAATTAAAAAATCAATCCAATAATAGAAATAGAAATGATTCGAAATAGAATAAAATAAATTCAAAACAAATCAAAACAAAAATATAAACGATTGGAAGTAGGATAAAATAAATTCAAAACAAATCAAAACAGAAATAGAAACAATTCATAAAAAAAATTGATTCTCAGAAATAAAATAAAATCAAAACAAATTATATCAAAACAGAAATAGAAACGATTCTAATTCAAAATGCAAAAAATAAGATTTGCAGGGGCTACTACCTATAATCAGTACTTGATCACTTGAAGGTGTGTGTATATAAATCAGATAACAAATTAATACTCTTTTAAATTTTGGTAAATCAATTTTCCTGATTTAAAAATAATATTTGAATATTTGAATACTGTATTTCAACTTGATGAATTTTATGAAATCAGGAAAATTGGTTTCTCAAAATTTAAAAGAGAATTAATTTTTTTTCTGATTTCTAATTTATTTCCAATTGTTATTGTTATACCGCAATATGGGAAAATACTGCATAGAGACACATGTTTATCTCGCAGATGTTCTGCCAGAGTCAGCTAGTAGTAAATAATGTTTGTAAATAAGTTTGCAAAGCCAGAATGTCAATAGTGTAGTTAAAAAAAAAATTTATTATTTCACTGCGTACCATTATACGTGAATAAGAAATTAAAATTAAATTCCATATTTATAGAAAAATAATTCTGTAATTAATAATAAAATTGATGAAACGACACCAGAAATTAATATGGCAAAAGCTGCAATTGCATGGTAAAAACTAACTGACTTGTGTACGATGTTACTTGTCCCACACATAACTACTGCTTTGTACTGTGATTCTATTCTGTATAGAATTCCATTTTCTTTCAACTTTAAAATTCTGAAAATGTGAAAACAAGATAGATGTAATGTTTTAGGCAAGAGTGGCGAGATTCGAGTGCATAGAACACTTGTGAATGAAAAAACATCAACAATACAGGTTTTATGTTCAATGTGCTGATTATACGAAATAAGTTATAGCTTGAGTAAAATTGTGGATCACAGTTTTATAAAGAAATTATGAAGTCTTTATTTCAATGAAAAGTATTAAAAAAACTACATTATAAACATGTGACTGCCTTTTGTCATGCAGTGCTTAAGCAGACATTAATAAATAAGAACTCAGATGTAGTTTGAGTGTAAATTATGACTGTCACTCATTCAACTGTCAGGTTTGGGCATGACAGGGAAGCAAGGGAGACAGAGCATAAAAAATAATCAGACCAGATATGACTGCTATTAGGACTACCTGGCATATTTGGGTATGTCAAGTAGTGTTCTAACAGGCACTAATAAAATAGGACTCGGATTGTATTGAGTAAGAATAACTTGCTTTATTCATTGCTAAGAAGATTTCTTAGTGGACCTCTTAGCCCGCACTATCAGTACCGCTGACATAGTCAGCACCATCCAAATCCCCAATCCATGACTGTGCCATTTGACTGGCACGGTCATGAAGATATGATGTTACTCCATGGCCTATGGCTAAGGAGTTAAGGTTGTTCAGATGCCATTGAGCGACTTACTGGGAAGGCCAGAGTAAGGAAGCTTCATTAGCAATCAAGTCAGTGTCGAGAGACGCATCTATCAAACACACAACTCAAGTCTCTATCAACTATACAAGACCAATGGGAGATGTTCTTTCATCGGTGGCAAGTAAAAGACCGACTGTGCCTCAGCTTAGGATTAAGGGTCAGGTAACCAGGAGGCGTGGCCTTCTGGTCGCCCCTTATTGGTTGGTCTATGTCACGTGACTGCCCCAGGACATGATGTTCAAAAGGCTGTCACACAGAGATGGGAATCAGTTTCACAAACATTTATTTATCACTAGTCTCACTCACCATCCTAGCTGACCATCAACATGCTGCCAATGAATCAGCATTGCACTGTGTCTGCAACTGAGACGCTATACTCAGTTGCATTATATTAGGCCTAGTCCTGCGGAGAGTGCAGGGCTCAGACCATCAATTAAGTGCCGAAGGGTACAGGACCTGTCGGAGGGTCCCAGCAGCCTGTGCCTGGTAAGGGAGACTGGCTTTCCCAAAGGCAACCATCTGGTGTTCCATGAGGAGCTCAGAAGAGGTTGTCTCTATAAGGATCAGCAACAGACTGGCTCCTGGGTCTTAGAATGCACATCAAGGAGGAGTACCCAATCAGGGAGGGACCCTGATTGGACCAAGGTTCCCAGCCTCAGGGCTTCTCTCTGTCCCTTGTGGCCCCCATCATGCCGGTGGTACGATGGGCAATCACAAAATAACATACTTTATTATTATGCTAAGAAGATCCCTGTATGGACCTCTTAACCTGCACTATTAGTGTTGCTGACCATGCTAGCACCATCTAAATCCCCAATCTATGACCGTGCCATTTGACTGGTACGACCATGAAGATATTAAACTACTCCATGGCTTATAGAGGTTAAGAAAGCTGAGATGCTATTGACGACATACTGGGAATGCCCGACTAAGGTAGCTTCATCGGCATCATAGTCAGTAGTGAGAGATGCATCTTTCTACTACGCACCTCAAGTCTCTATCACTCTTAATCGCAGATGGGGGAGACATTCTCTCATTTGTGTTAAGCTAGGGACTGACTGTGTCTCAGCCTAGGATTAAGGGGCCAGGTGACCGGGAGGCATAGCTTCCTTGTTGACCCTAAGTGGTTAGTGTATGTCATGTGATAGCCTTAGGGCGCATGTCCAAAAAGCCGTCACAAACCTTTTTTTTTAAATCCAAACTTACTTTTGACTAAACACATCGACAAATTTTGAGTTTTTCTTGAATTTTAAGTAAACACCACTCATATAAATGGAACTAATTTTGATAACGCTAAAAGTACAGTCTGGTCCATAGAATTCTTGTAATATATCATACACATATATCAACGCGTTTTTATGAATTGAAACTGTTTTGTTCATTTCCAAAATTGAAATAATGCCTTTGTTTTCGCTTCTCTCCATTCGTTTCAACATTTGTCGAGTAAGATCATTTCGAGCACTCTTTAAAATGTGAAATAAATTTAGATTATAAATTTAAGTCAATAGTCGTATTAGAGCACTACCTTTACAATTTCATACAGAAATGAATTGTTTAGAGCATATAAACGAATATTTTCGTCTGTAAGTAAGTCTTGAATGTTTTCGTACTGAATACGCGTTGGAGTAGCAGTGAGTGAGGCATAAAGTACCCCATTATAACTCAAAAAAATTACCATAAGAAAAGTGTATTGAAGATGTGTAATTATGTAAATTGCAAGGACTGGCTTTTTTAGTTTTGTATCTGGTAGTTTTTGAAAATGTAAGATATCATTAAAATGGATATTTTTTAAAAATTAAAATTTGTACCTGATTTGGAAAATTTTTTCTCTAAATATAGTTTAGTTATGACTATAAATAAAGTATTAGTGAAATATGTAGTGCAAATGCACAACCAGAGAGTAGTAGAAAAGGGATTTAGAAATGTCATCCATAAAAATTCATTAATCTTTCCATCTTGTCTTATTACAAATCCAAACGTGGATCTTGCTGCCGGCCACACTACATAATCGAATTGCATTATTCTTTCTGAATTCACTCCAGTAGGTATTGCAATCAGATCTCCTTTCTGTTGATGACGAAGAATAAATTTAAAATTTAGTTTTATATGAGGACCAAGTAGAAAAAATTCTCACTTTTTCCTTTTCTGAGTAAATATTTTTAAGTGAGATGTTATATTTTATTATCCTATAGGAAATACAAGAGATTATATTTTTCTCAATTGAAAGTTTATTACCGTGTTCAATATGTCACACAGTATCATAGGAATTAATCTTATAAATAAGTCTAGCTGTCCAATTGGAAGATTGAATGAATTAGAAATATTGGGATGTTCATTTCTTACCTTACATTGCTCAATAGATAAACTATGTGATTCGTTAAACTATTTATTAGATGATGTAGTTTCATAAGTTTCTACATTAGTAATTTATTTCAACATCATTACTAACCAAATTCATATATCTAAATGTTTAATTTGTTCAAGAAATATTTACCGGTGAAATTTCAGTAATGGTAAAATTTTGCTTCTTTAAAAAGATAATTTTCTTTGTCATTTCTTTGAGTTTACAAAATTGAAAAGATGAACAATTTATTATCAGTTCAGTCTTTATCAATGCGTTTGTGTCAACGTCATACAACAATTTAAACAATTTAATATCCTACATACATGAAAAATATGAAAATAATATTATTTTTATTGGAAAAATATATATGCACATACTTCAGAAAGAGTAAACATATAGACTTTGTTATTTTTCCACTTAATAAGATTTTCTGTTTGTATTTCATCATTTTGTTCTCTTATTCCCGATGTTTTCTCAATTATAAACAGTATCATTTTATTTTCGATTTTAAACAGCAAATTAAAAATCTAAAAAATATTGTAAATACTTTATTTATTAAACTTTCTAATGTTTCTGCAAATGAAATAGAAAAACCTGTTCTAAAAGATATTTATCTCTAATCCATACGAGAATTAACGTATGATGAATTAATATTGATTTAACTTTGTTGAAAATGTTATTCAATGACGCATTATTGTTGACAACGAGCTGTGTCGTTATTTCAACCATTTCTGACCAATGGTATTTAAACAATTTCACTACACATTCAGTCACTGAATTTAATTAAAATTAATTAAAATTTTAAGTTTAGTTAAAAAGAATAGTTTCAAACAATAAGTGCTCATACCTTTCTCATCGTGTATGATTAATATTCTTCTGTTATCAGTTATTTTGAATAAATTAATCAATTTAGTATTGATTTGATTATTGCAAGAGTAGAAAGTTAAATTGCTGTTGAGTGCTTTAATATATTTTTAAAAATGGATATTACACATTATAAATTAATATTTCTACTTCTTACTTACTCAATGAAAAATTAAGACCAATAAAAAACATCAAACGAAATAGTGACACCATCTTCAAATCAAGTAATTATATGGCATAATATTTAACTAAAAGAGTCTAAATTGTCATCTTAAAAAATGTCTGGAGCAGTTTTTGCAAAATAAGAGACTATTTCTTACTCGTGTCTGATGTCGATCACATCTTATTGACACTATTTTATAATGAATATTTGTAATTAACAACATGCGTTTTATAGACATGATGGTTTTATGAGTTTAGATGTTTATGACTGTTAATAAAAATTTTTCTTGGTTAATAAATTTCAAAAATTGATTTTTAAAATTTTTCTATCTAGAATTAAAAAATATAACGTAAAATTGAACATCATGCTTAAAAAGTACTTTAATTGTTTAATAAATTAGTTAAATTACTATATTTATAATTAATTTCATTTAATTATTTTACTAAATTTTTATTTTGCTTCAAAATTATATTTTAAAACATTTCTACCCAGATGCCAACCAACAGCTGCGTTTTTCTAGATGTATATAAAACAGAATTGATGACAAATGACTGCATTGTGAAACGAGGAAAAGGAAAACAATCAGTCGCATAATATAACGAGAACCTGAGGATAATAGTAAAGAAAACCAAATTCCTAATATTGAAAATGCAAAATCATTTTTTTCTTATTTAAGGATCTTTATAGAAGAAATGATTGAAACCACTGCACAAACTTTACCTGATGTATTTTCATGGAATGCAGCGAATCAAACATTTTCTCTGTGGAGTCTATTTGAAAACATTACCATTCAAGATGCATTAATATACGGAAGTCTAAGTGGACTTTTTCTTGTTTTCATTGTATGTAATTTTTCCATATATTCCATATTATTCATTTTTAATTTCCCACCAGCTACCATTTTGTGGTCCTATTGCATTTGCTTGTATGATATATATGTCTGGATTCATTCTATGGTGGTACAACAAAAAAGCAAAATGGAATTCTGGTTATTCACTAGTTGATGATCAAGAAGGAAAACGTACTGTTATAAAATTTTTTGATTTGATAGCTTGGTTATGGCATGGTACATTTATTTTTTAATTAAAATTAAAATTAAAAAAAATGTATTGAAAAAGTTTAAAATTTCAAATTTCAAATCTAATTAGGGTACAAAGTTGAAGGATGGGAAAATCTTCCGGATGGACCGGCCATTCTTGTTTCGTATCACGGTGCTCTTGCTATAGATGGATATTATTTTATGATGAAATTACATAAGCGAGATAAAAGACCTTACTGTGGATTAATTTATAAAAATGTTGCTCTAATGAGAGGTGATTTTAATTCTTATAATTTTTTTTCTGTTCAAAATGTACTAGTTTATTTATTTTCTAAAGGTTGGCGCAGGTTTAATCGGTTGTTTAACTTGGCGCCTTTTACTCGTGACGAATTGTATCAACATTTGCAAGATGGCGGATACTTAAGTGTTACTCCCGGTGGATTTGAAGAAAGCAGATACAGTGATCAGAAGTACAGAACAAACTTTAGGGGAAGATGTGAATTTTCTCAGTTAGCTTTAGACGCAAATGTGGTAAATAAATACATTACATTCATAAGCCATGTTCACATACACACGTAAACGTAGCACACGTAAACGTAGCACACGTAAACGTAGCACACGTAAACGTAGCACACGTAAACGTAGCACACGTAAACGTAGCACACGTAAGCGTAGCACGCATAGAGTTTCGCATGTAAAAATTTAAGCATTACTTGTTCACATACATGCATGGGTATTGCAATTAAAAAAATGTATGGTTTTGACATCCTGTGTTTTTAACCATTTTGACTAAAAATGCCTAAAATAAATTAAAAAATTTTATATAGACCATTCTATAGTAAATATTATACTTTGATAAAAGAATTTGCTGCAAGATTAATTTCTTGTATGCAGTAAATACCACGTGTATTTTTGATGTATTCATGATTGGTCAAAAACACTGACGTCATGAATCCAAGGCACGTTAGACAGGTTAAGGCATGTTCACATACACACGTAAGCGTAGCGCATGTAGAGTTTCGCATGTAAAAATTCAAGCAATACCTGTTCACATACAATTGACAATTGTGAATTGTAATGCGTGGGTATTGCAAGTAAAAAAATGTAATGGTTTTGACATCCTGTGTTTTTAACCATAGCAATGCCTTCTACATTTTGACTAAAAATCCCCAAAATAAATTAAAAATTTTTATACAGACCATTGTATAGTAAATATTATACTTTGGTAAAAGAATTTGCTGAAGGATTATTTTCTTGTATGCAGTAAATACGTGTATTTTTGATGTATTCATGATTGGTCAAAAACACTGGTCATAAAGCGAAGGCACATTAGACGTGTTGGAGTTGACCTGTTGTCAACTCCAAATTCTTCGCATGCAACGATCGCAACCTGTTAGTTTCGTGAGCAACAGATGTATGTGAACAAGCAAACGCATGTATGTGAACATGCCTTTTGAAAGGTATTAATAAGTTACTTTCCACAGCCTATAATTCCAATATTTACTAAAAATATTCAAGAAGCATTTTGGATACCTTGGTTTGTTAAACGTAATGTTTTATTGTAAATTAATAAATATGATATAATTTTATAAATTATTTTTCAAATATATCTTTTTTTATTTAATTTACAGCATTTGTAAAAGGAAAATTTGCTCCTAAAAAAATTCCTTTCTTACCCATGGGCGGTGGTTTGCCTGTTAAATTAATGTGAGTAAAGTGAGCTTAAAAAGATCTTATTATAATAAAACTAATAAATAA
The DNA here is from genome assembly GCA_034687075.1 of Geophilus carpophagus. Classification (NCBI taxonomy): domain Eukaryota; kingdom Metazoa; phylum Arthropoda; class Chilopoda; order Geophilomorpha; family Geophilidae; genus Geophilus; species Geophilus carpophagus. The sequence goes on along the minus strand of JAQFZN010002678.1, from coordinate 2,056 downwards.
ATAATAAAATAGAACTTATATTGGGAAACCTGTTGAATATGATGAAACATTCACAGCAGAAGAACTAGCCAACAAAGTAAATTTAAATTTAATTTTACAATATTTTTATAGGAAATTTAGCTGTAAACTATTTATACTTTAATTTCCAGGTGAGCACTGAATTACAAACACACATCGATCAATTTCAAAAAGTTCCTGGTAACACAATACGTGCACTGATGGAAAGATTTGACGGAAAAACAGAAAAGATCGTAAAAACTAAAGAAATTGATACAGAAAGTCATGTTGTTGATGCAACTGATAGTTCAGTAGTGAATTTTACTGTTGCTTAATCATGATCAGTGTTTGCTTTAAAAATGTTATATTATAAAAATCCCGAATCCTTTTTATACCAACCCATGAACATGTTATTAATTTATTTAATAGAAATGGCTAAATTCGGATTTCCAGCACAGGTATTAATGAAGAAAATGTCAACAATTATATGACTTTCATTCAAAACTAATCCTAGAAATCAAAATTTTTGCATATTCCTGATTAAATTATATTTACATATATGTTCAGTAAAAGAAATAAATGTTAATTTATATATTTATTTTTATGGGTTCAAATTACAATTTTTTTTACATACCTTTAATATACTTCATGTCAAACAACAATCTTTTTTCAAACAATTGGATTGCTTAATTACAAAATCTCACAAAAATACATAATTTTGTGTATCACTCATTGTCAAGGTATTTAAAATAAACAGGCACGACCTAAATTTATTCAGGGATATATGCACATGTGACGTCACTACGATTGCAACCATGTAAAATACATGTATGTTGTCAGTAAAAGTTGATGTTACTATAGCAATTATAATTTATCATTCATTTGCAAACACTGAAATAAAATAAAAAAGATCCAATGTTTGCAAAACTCCCACATTGGAATATTAAAACTTCTTGTTTATTTACATTTAAAGCTCAGATTAGATGTGATTGCAACTTGACATGCACAATCATATATTCTCTTTTTTTAAGAAATTCAATAAGATATTTTATTTGTAAATGTGATTTTTGTGTTAATTGAAATAATTGTCAAATCTGAAAAGAGATAAATTTTTTTTTCTGGGTGTACTTGATAAAATTCTACTTTTCTGTTAAATCTTTTAATGCCACTCTTTAATTTTCAATCATTTCATTTTATATTAAATAATATGCATTTTATTCCAATTTGTATTTTTACTAATTATTAGTTAAAATTCAATTTTAATTTTTTTAAGAAAATAAAAATAAACTATCACTAATTCTATCTAAATTGACAACAATAGGTATCAGACTTAAAGTTGCATCCTAATGTTTTGGGTAACAAATACTGTTATTGCACTGAAATTGCAAGATTTCATTTCATATTGATAATCACTGTTAATCATTTCATTTACAATATCTAATTCAATGTTGTCAAGCTTGTAAAACAAAGTAATTTTGACTGCAAAACAATTGCTAATTGGAAATGAGATAGATAATTTTGTATTGGCAGCAATCAACAAAATATCATAACTTATAATAGTTACAAAACTAAATATTAAATTTGAAAAATCAAATGATAGTTGCTATGTTTCAACTGTGTCAATACTAAGCTATTCACATTGCAATCGTTGTGACGTCATGCAACGAGATTGGTTAATTCGTTTTTTTCTCTAAGCGGCACCCCCTGACTCATTGTATTTCTGCCAGCAATTTTTAAACCAGTAGGACAGTTTCTTTTAACCAAACGACGCAAGAAAACTTATATTTATTCAATCATAATCATTATACTGCATATTAAATTAAAACATCTGAATAATTAACTGCAGAATGTAAATTCGTTGTAAATATCAAATAAAAATATCTTTTTTTTCTTTTACGCTATTAAATAATTTGAATTAATTGATTCATTTTCCAATTTTAACACTCTAAAAATATATCATATCTTAGTTATTATTACATTATTCATGATGTACAGAAAATAGAACTAAGGCACACTTCTCAAAATAGGCCAAAATATCATATCAAATTTTGAAATTAAA
>JAQFZN010002677.1:0-10763 GCA_034687075.1 Geophilus carpophagus | reverse complement strand
ATAATCTTATTACCATATTTTTCACTTTTAATTCCCTTAAAGATATAAAATTAACATGTGCTAATCTCTTATGCTATCGCAAATTGAGTTAAATGTTGTTTTGGTTGTTTTTTTATTACCGTATTGTTACTAAATTCAGGATATTGTTTATTCAATGCTTCATTTGAGGTTACTGGTAACAATTTAAATGGTTTATTATTTAACTTTGCTTTTAGTACTAATGCGCCATCTGGTGTCACAACAACACACTCATATTCATTAAATTCAACTAAATATTCCAACTTAACCATTCTATACACAGATAACAAGTTACTCCTTAATGAGGGAACTAAGAAAACATTATTTAATTGAATCTTATGTACATCTTCTCTGTTTTTCACAAGGAGCACTACAGTAGCATGACCACATGATTGCACTACATGACTATCAGCTATAACCACATTTTTCTTCACATGAGAATCCATATGCACAAATAAATTTCGATCATTTATCATATGGGAAGTTGCTCCTGAATTTATGTACCACGTATTCACTTTATCATCAATATCATATTCTGTTGAAACATTATGAGATATATCACATTTTTGTTTGGTATTTTTACAACAAATTGCACTTAAAGCATATTTAACATCAGTATCAATCATTTCCACATTTTGGGCCAATCTTGGACTATTTCTTGTTGTAACTGATTGCACTCTTAATCCTCTTTGTGACCGAAAATTTGAGCCACGTCTGAATACTGTATCAAAGTTACCTCTCTCTAAAGTTTGAGATTGGTTTTTGGGAAATCTACATTCAAATGCTCTATGGCCTGTCTTTCCACAATTCCAACATAGACCTCTTGATAAAATCCTAGGACCTCCTCTTCTTCTAAAATTCCTAAAAGGTCTGGCAACACCAAAATTTCTTGTATTTCCAGTAAAGCTAGCACTTTCATAACTATCAAGTCTAGTTGGTATACTATGCAATCTTTACTCTTCTGCAATCAGGGTTCTTCTCAAAGTTTGCATTGTCAAGTTAGTTGTACCCATTACTTCACAACTTGTTATTACCACTTGAAAACTTGCTGGTAAACCTTATAAGGTATATGCACAAATTTCAGCTTCATCAATAGGGACACCTACTGCATATAACCCTTTTGATAATGATATAATCTTATCCAAATAATCAATCACGGTTTCATTTGGCTTTATGGTTATCCGACCTAACTCGGCCCTCAATTGGATTCTCAATTCAGTAATCACCCCCTGATTCTGAATTTTTAAACTATCTCATGCTTCTTTTGATGTATTTTCATCCATCACATTACGTAATTAGTTCCCATCAATTGTTGATAAAATTATATTTAATGTGTCCATATTGTTTTTCTTCCATTCTGTTTCTCTCTTTGCAAATGCTACATCAGTTTCACTTAATTCTTTCACAGGTATTTTAGAATCAACTATATACCATAAATTTTTAGTTTTTAATAATACTTTCACACGAAAGCTCTAAGCAGAATAATTTCTACCATTCAATTTTTCAACTGATACTACTGATTGATCTGCCATCTCTAGTTCTTAATGATGGAATCAGGGTTATTGCTTTTAGGCTTCCTACTTTGAATTTCACATATCTTCTTTAGTAATTAATTTCATACATTTTTGGGCATTTTACTTCCCTTCTGTGCTGGGTCCATAACCCTTGTTAGCACTGAATTTATGGAAGGTGGATTTAGAAAATCAAAAGAAGGGTAGAGACGTTTGTCTCTATCATTCACTCATTACTATTTATTCCATTTGATACAATTACATCTAAATAACAAAGGTATATAATATAACAACTGATATTGTATTGTATTATTGAAATTACATTATTTATATTCTAACAGTATCTGCTAAATTCGTAAATGATACGAAGCTGTGTATCAATAAATTTTAAAAAGACAATCAGGAGGCATTACACAATTTGTATTACTTAAGTAAAAATACGTAGCTCAGAGGCTTCTTTATTTTTACAAGATCCTCTTTGTATTTTCATTCCAACATGGTGCCTAAAATGTTAACCTCGCTTCGAAATTTTTTTTTCTCATCCACTAAACTAATCTTAAAAAACTATAACTCATTAGATTTGTCTCATTGAGACAAATATAACCAGTACCTTATTATTATATTTTGATTATTGGTGGATGGCAGAGATATCACATTGTTTAACGGTTGGCAATTTAACATGGAAGTGTTGTCCTGTTTATAGTCCGCAACTTATTTGGAGTTAGTTGCAGCACAAAACAAAAATACAATAATTATTTACAAAATTAAAAAAGGGGATTACCCAGTCAACACAATACACACAGCTTTACGAGGCTAGAACAAGATACGCACATATGAAACGTGAACTTTACAAAGCGTCAATACGCAATTTGGGTATACCCCTACTGTTTTAATAATAACAATCAGATCACTAAAATATGCTTTTGTTTCATAAAAAAAAATTATTACGTAAATAAAGTTTTTTGAACCATGAATTTAACAGCTGCTTAAATGTATAATATTAAGTACCGTAAGGCGGGGTGAATGCGGCAAAATTTTTGAAAAAAGTTTAATAAAATCTTCACTTTTAGAGATATGGCTTTGAAACTTGGCAGAAACATGTGCCATACTTAGATAAACACGTTCCAATTAATAAAAAAAATATTTTAATAAAAAATCTTAATTTTTTTGGAAAAAAATATGGTAGCCACATTCACCCACAACTTGGGGTGAATATGGCCACAGTATTAAAAAATCTTTTAATGATTTATTTGGCTAAAAGTTGCTTATGATAATTTTATTTAACCATTTTACTTAAATAAAATTCAATTTAAAAAAATATATTTAGATTTGAGGAAAAATTTTAATTTTTTAAAAAATACCAATTTTTTCTTACATACATGTATGTCACTAAATGAGTTATCAAACTGCAACCAAAATTAATTCATTTTATAAATTTTAAAACTTCACAATTATTTGCTTGTACAAGCATCTCCAGTAATTTTACTACGTTATTATTACTGTAATAATGTAAGTTCTTTTTTTTTGGTCACTTGAATGTTAATATAAATAATCACTTCCTGTTTGGGGTGAATGTGGCCATAGGTGGCCGCATTCACCTCCACATGTTACTACTGTCTTTAAAACTGTCCTGCATCCTATCAAAGCAAAATTTTGATCTATTGATTTTTTTACAAACAGAAAAAGTATCAAAGTGTATTGTACTAAAATATTGGCTTTAAATATCTGCTAGTTTTTTTTTTCTAGACCTTTTTTTACAAGGTATAAATTTTGACTGTTCTGTGCTAGCAAACAAAAAAATTTATTTAACATTAATAAAAACATAATTTTAATTCAGTTTTTTTTTTTAATTTAAGCTAAATACCTATAGAAAATCATCCAGTACACAACTTTTTAAAAAACAAATTTGCAGCAAGTGTACAAGCTTTTAAACAAAAAAATTAAAAGTGGCCACATTCACCCCTTGGGGCTGCATTCACCCCGCCTTACGGTATTATTACACTTAATATGTATTGTGTAACTTTGATCAATTGTATCACGTTTTTCAAAGTGCAGATTGTTAAACTTTGAATAATTAAGCTTGAATTCGATGATATCAGATGTACTGAAATAAATAGAATAGGGAAAGGAAGTTGGTACAAAAAAAATTAAAAATCTTACTTTGTTATAAATTATAAAATTTAAAATTAAAATAAGTTTCAACAAAAGAATGATTATTAAAACGAAATGTGTAATTCGTAAAGGATTTTTGTTGAGTGTTGATTATCACTGCTGATATGTCTGGACAATAAAACAAATTTCAACGCTTTATTTTACTGAAGATTTTGAGAAATTAAGATTTTATTTTAATAACGTTGTAACGTAATATCAACGTAGGTAATTAACAGTAAAAAATAAGAGCTTGACCTTCAACATAATAAAATATTATCAAAACTCCCCAATTGCGTATATGAACTTAACTGTGAATGACGCAAAAATAGCAAAGTCTAAACAGGATATCCGTGTCAAAAAGAAAATAGAACGAAAGAATGAAAAAAATTTCACATATCAAATTCCATTCTAAATGCGCACAAAACCAAGGTTAAAATACAAAACTCAGTTTGCTAACTTCAAACAACCAACATGTATCCATCGTTTCAAAACCAACAGCAAATGCAATCATATCCTCGATCGGTAAAATATTAATTTCAGTAAATTTTTGAGCAATTGTATGTACGGTATGCTAAAGTAAAACTATTTCTACAGTCTCAAGTTGTAACAACAACAAGCAATCAAAGATCATCATGGCTAATTGGATTTGGTAACCTTTGTTTTATTTCAAATAATAACTCGCCTTTGATCACAAGTTTACGTTATTAATCATGATTTGTTTTCTTTCATAGGTGCTGCTGAAATCATAGTCAGTAAAATGTTTTTCATCTGGTGTATTTGGGTAGCAACTGCAGACAGTGCCATTGTGGTGACGTATTTTGGATTCGTTTGTGCTGCATTTCATTTCATCATTGGAGTTTTGGCAGTATTTGGAGGCCGAGATAGTCTTCGATATCGAAGATGTGTTATAGCATTATTAGTCACATCTGTCATTGGATCTTCACTTTTCGTGTCTCTCACGCTTGCTCCTCTAATAATAAATTGGGCTCAAAATACCTACGACTGTAATTACTGCAAAACTGAGCATGATTATTTTAACAAATGTCCTGATATTTGTAGTATTACTTCCCCAGCTATTGTTTACACACCAATTTTGATTTTTATACTAATAGAAACCATTTTTGGAATCACTCTGTCCAGTATATCATGTTGTCGTTTATGTGCATGTTGTGGGTGTTGCTATGCAGGTGAAGCGAGCACATCACCAGTAGCATTTCAAGTCTTTTCATCTCAACAGACTCCTTATTATCATTTACGGGAAGATGACATTCAACATTCAGTAAGACCACAAGGCATTGGTGCATTTTACACAAATCAACAAATGAATACCGCCTAGAAATTTAAATATTTGTTTATTTGCTTAATAATTTTTCTTGATATACTTTCATATTCACATATAACTGTATTCACAATTTTAGTTCACAAATTATGTCATTTAGTTATTTTTGTAAGTCAAAGAAAATATAAATAAAAGAATAATTTTATTGTGTACTTGATTCAGAATATATTTTTAAATAGATGTTAATGGAAAGGAATGTTTAATGTACATGAAACAATTTAGTTTAAGACTATGACTAAAATTATTGTGAATTTAAGCAATTGGTATTCATTTTCTGGTGTACAGTAGTTTGGTTATTTAATCCTCACCTAAGTTAGTACAGTTTTCTGTTGATTCATCATTGTTCCATCAGATATAGTTTGTGTTAAATGTCTTGTTATCTTACTAGAGGAAATAAATGTAGCCTACCATTAGAATCTGTTCTATAAACTTGCAGTTAGAAAATGTTCACAATCTGTCATTTGTTTCAGCCTAATTGTTTTTTCACAAGGATTTTTCTGGAATTTTTCAGTAGCTGAGGATGACTTTAGATTAAATTGTTTCTAGTTTTACAATAGTGAGCTACTGATAAGTAAAAAAGGCTGTGTCGGTAACCTGAATTTGTGTGTTGAATTATGGGAATAAAATAAATAAACTACATTTAAAACTAGAACGAGCTACATTTTATTCTAAGGTTAAACAATAATTACAACTAATGACTAAAGTATGAAATTAACAATAATAATATAGATTAATAAAATGATTAAATACGACTAAATAAAGATAAAACCTAATAATGAAAGCTATACCTAACTATAGTATGAACTTACAATTAATGAGTATAATATAATGATTAAATGATATAGTACAAATAAACAAAGGAATTAAAGCGGGAAAGGTTGTCTAAGCCTGGATAAGTCGTAATAGGGATAAATGAAGCCAGGTCAGTCTAGAATTTAAGCAAGGTTCAGTACCGTAAAATGGGTTGGATAGGGATGGTTTTTGAGGTTTTTAAACTATAAATTTTTTAAAAATGCATTCAGAAACACATTATTTTGGCAAGAGTTAGTCTTGACTGTTAGGAACAATGTCTGAAAAGAAAAAAAATTTAAAATAAAAATTTTACCATTTTTTTTAAAGTTGAAAAGTGTCCCGATTCACCCTCATGGTCAAGTTCAACAAAGACAGACATTTTTTTTCTATGGCAGTCTTGATTAACTTCAAGTATTAGTTGAATAGGGACATTTTCAATATTTAAAAAAAAATTCAACAAAATCTTTATTAGAATTAAAAATTTCACATTTATGCCATTTAATGACATTGATACAGTACATTTAAGGCCATTCTTTTGAATTTACATTAAACACCAACATTCTGTGTTGGCTTTCCTTAGGTGGCTTCACTTAACTAATAATTGCAGTTTCTTGAAATTCACAGACATCTTTAATGCAAGGAAAAACAAACACATTGGGCTGGCTTCTATGCCTTCTCTAAAACAATGCTTCTAGGCCATCCTTATAACAAGATGTAACTTTTCCAATGAAAAAGTTGTTTTTTCTTTTGCTTTTACCAACTTCAAATGGGAAGTTAACAACTAGCCAATCACCGACATTGACATTTTTGTAATTAACAGGTCTAATACCCTTAAACTTATCACTGCATCCATTAGAGTTGACTGACTCATCATCACTTGATGCTCTTTCTTCCTCAGCTTCCACTTCTGCCTTCTCTGTCTCCTTTACCTCCTCTTCCTCCTCTTCTTCATCTTGTTCAATGTTATTAGATTGTACAAATTTGCCTAGTGCAACATCTAGGAGTTTTTTCCGAGATCTTGTTGTCGTAGTGTCATTGCACCGCATTGACTTTAATAGCTCTGTAACTGAGTCGCTAAGAATGATATTAGTTTCTTCTCCATCAGATTGCTCAGGTGGAAGTCGATTCAGAACTCTTTCACGATCCATTGGAATGATAGAACATTTTGCAAAACTAGCTTGAATGTTTGCTGCTGCATTAATTTCAATTTTTTCTCAAACTTTATTTAGAAGAGCTGGAAATACTTCTTTTGGAATTGAACATTCTTTTTTACCAGCCCCTTTCTTCCAATTAGTTAAAATTTGGTCTAAAAATGCAACGTTAGGTGGTTGTGTAAGATGTGTGGAGTTGGGTGGAAAAAATATAAATCTGATGTTATTCTCTTCACAAATCCTAATGACATCAGGAGAAATATGACTAGACAAATTTTCTCCAATTAAAACTTTTGGACCAGACAATCTTCTGAAATATTTCAGTGCAATAGATTTGAACCAATTGTAGAAACAGCAATAGTTGAACTAGCCAGACAAACTCTTGTTGTAGTGGCATGAGGTGGCCTTCCTAATGTCCATTAATCATACAAGTGTACAGATTTGTACACAACATATTCTGGCAGAAGTGTGTCATCAGCAGCACAAGCATACATTATAGATGTAGCTGATTTACTTTGATTCATGACTTGTTCAGGGATTTTTTTTCTTCCTGGGTCATTGCTCAGGTTTGTCTCATCATAATTTACAATGTTTGGAATAGGAACATCTTGTAGTATTTCATCCAAATTGTTGAAATATTCAATTAATATTTCGCGTGAAACATTTGCCCATGCTCTTTTTATATTTTGACAGAATTGTGATGACAGTTCTTTTCTATGGTGCTTTAAAAGTGCAACAGCAAACTCTTTACCTGGCATATTATTCTTAAATTGGGAAGTTTTTTGTCCTTTCTTGTCCAAGAATGATTTCACATTACTTCGTAACTCAGTAGTGTCAAGAGGATAATCCCAATCTGCACATGTAATCAAACATTTGATTATAATCTTCTCTGCTTTAAAACCTAATACTGTGTTCCTGTATTTTTATTTTTTGTGCGTCTATGAAGCGCACTCCTGCTGATTTTATACATTAATTCTGCTTTTTTAAACGACATTCCATCTTTAATTGCAGCTAATGCTCTTGCAAGTGTTTCAGGAGAAGGTCTGATGTAGCGCTTGGATCTTATGTGTCATATGTACATAATTTTTTTACAAATGTGTAGAACACATGTGTCTAACTTACTGCAAAGCTTCATGAAGATCTACCCTGTAGGTTTTCTTAGCCACACCAATGCAACGCGCAGACAGAAAAATGTGTAAAAACATGCCACTAATTCTTGCCTCTGGTGAAAAATCTGAACACTACTTACCAAAATTTTAAATAGCACAAATTGTAGCTAACATATTGTACTTTCATAAAAAAAATATAAACCTAACATAGAATGTCATTTCCAGATTTTATTTCAACTTTAACCTTTTCTAACATCACTGTCCCTATTCCCCACATAGTCCCTATATAACCCGTTTTACGATACCTATAATTGTCAGAAAAAAATAATACATAAATAACAATAGAACAAAACAATAAAATAATATAAGAGAAACAATATAAAGAAATAAATACATAATTGAAGGATACATATTGAAGGACCACATTATATATCAGTTGAGACATATTTGGAAAAACAACCCAAATTGTAGAGAGCCCATGTAGACTTTTCCACATTGTCCCTATGGCCAGTCTGCTCCTGGATTGAGCTCCAGATCAGAAGAAAATGCCAAATATCATCTCAGTTGAGATATCAGTGCAAAAGCATAAGAGCAATACACTGAACATGAGGCTTTCAGGCAACTTCTCAATCTTCCAATCCAGCTGATGCCCAAAAGGATTCCAATATGGAATCTATTTTTAATTGTTTTTTGGAGAAATTGTAGAGGCGATGTGTTGAGTATAATGAAGAGAAAAGCAGGATAAAAAAATAAATGTCAAATTTATTCTAACTTAGAATAAAGATTCAATACACATTGCCATCAGCACCTTAAAAGATGCTGCTGGGCAAACAGGTGAAAAACTGTAAAGCAAGTGGTTGCTACAAGCAGGGACCTGCCCTTTTATAAACTTTGTAATCTCATCCAACTGGATGAGATCCCATGAGCAGGTGGTGAGATATTGCACTGAGTGGAAAAATACAAGCTGTGAAATAATAAATAAAATAAATGTAATAATATAAAGAAATACAGCTAATTAATATTAAAGTTATATAAAATAAAACAGTGCAATATCTTATTAATAATAAAATCAATGTCATAAAACTCTAATAAAAATAAACAAAAGCAAAACAAAAAGTGGAGGCTTGGAGAACTAATGTTGGACAAAAATATAGAGAAAATAGTTCCAACAAAGCCCTCCTTTCTCTAAGCATCCCATAAACAAAGGTGGTCCAATAACCAAAAAATAATAATGTTATACAATAAAAAAATCAGTATAGGGACAAACATTTACCTTAAATAAGAACAGAGAAATTTAAGTCTGGATGAAGACAAAAATTTTGTGAAAATATCGGCCGGATTAAACTCAGATGACACTTTAACTAATTTGAAAATATTATCGTTAAGCCAATCTCGGATAAAGTGGAATCTTATATCTATGTGTTAGCTGCGTCTATTCTCGATTTCATTGTGCGAAAAATAAATGGCAGACAATGAATCGGAATAGAGCATAGGGGGTGCAAGGAAAACTAATTTGGATCTGTCTAAAGCACCATGCAGCCAAACAATCTGCTTTGCGGCGTCCAAAAGTGCTATAAATTCCGATTCCATGGTGCTAAGGGCACAATAACGCTGTTTAGAACAGTCCCATGAAACCAGAACACCAAAAAGAGAAATAATATAATCGCCAAAACTACGTCTGGAATCTCAATCTGAGATCTAGAAGGCATCCGAATCACCATGAAAAGTAAAATTGCTAATTGCCGATAGGGAGATGGTATAATCTGCAGTATTAACCACATACTGGAGAACTTGCAACAATAAATTCACATGTTTCTGAGTATGAGCAGTGTTGTATTGGGAAAGGAGGATTACTGGAAACATAATGTCTGGTCTAGATCTAGAAGCTAGAAATAACAAGAAACCAATCAGAAAGCAATATAAAAAATCTTTATCTGCTATAATGTGTTCCCCCTCCCTGGCTGCATTGACCATAGTGCCAACTCGAATAGGCACTTTACATAAAATTTCAGAGCCAATGCTATAATCCTTTGCCAGTTTGGAGATGTAATATCTTCTGATGAATAGCAACGCTACCATCATCAGATCTCTCAAACTGTACACCCAAAAACTTTGTAACACGTCTGAGATCTGTTATGGTAAAATTCTTTCTTAAATCAGAAATAATCCTCAATTTGCATTCATTACCATTAGAAAACAAAACCATATCATTCACATAAACAAGGATGACCGCGTCATATGTGTCTGTAATAAAGACTCCATTTGCACCTAAAAGCTGGTGAAAACCCATGTCTAAAAGGGCATCTCGCAGTTTAAAATTTTACTGCCGACTGCTCTGATGCAAACCATACAAAAACTTATGTAATCTCCAGACACATCTTTCATTTGCAGGCGTTTCCCAACTTTGGGGAATCCACATGTAAATTACTTCATTTAGAACGCCATACAAATAGGCTCTTTTAACATCTAAATGAGTGTCTTGCCATCCTTTGGAGATTACCAACAACACAAAAAATAGACAAATTAAGACATAATCAACTACAGAGGAGAAAACTTCACCATAGTCAATTCCCGTTCACTGGCTGAAGCCCTGTGCAACCAGCATTGCTCTAAAACGTTTCTCAACCTTTAGGAATCCGCACGTAAATTACTTTATTTAGATCGCCATGTAAATAAGCTCCTTTTACATCTA
>JAQFZN010002676.1:0-10766 GCA_034687075.1 Geophilus carpophagus | reverse complement strand
ACTCAAAACAGATCAATAAACAAATCAACATATATAACTATATAGGGCACTCAACTCTCTTAAGGCCAATAAATAGACGGTGAAAAGACTACATTGTGATATTTCAGACAGGGTTCAATTAAAGAGTTTGCTCTTAGATGAATTTCACCCACCGTTCACACGATTATGGTGATTAAGCAGGACTTAGAAGAATTTTACCCACCGTTAGTAGCTATAGACAGCAGCATAGTGGCCATGAATTTGGCTATAAAAGTTGCGTTCGCTAATGCGTACCTATCAACTCACCTGCTGAAGTAAATAGTTTGGAAAATAAAGAACCTTACGAGGGAGATATAACCACATCGGATGGTTGCGTCCATAAAGGGAGTGTAATAACTCATTTGCTGAAACAAAGAACCCTGAGTACGAGGGAGAATCAACTGCATCAGATGGTTAAATCTCTAAAAGTGTGTAACAACTTATCTGCTGAAGCAAATAGCTTTAAAAATAAAGAACCTTACAAGGAAGAATCAACCACATCAGATGGTTGTGGTGCTCATTTAAAAAATGTAAGTTCCTACAGACAGCAGCACAAAGTTGGCTATAAAAGTTGAATCTGCTAAAGTATGTGTATTACCCCATCTGCTAAAGCAAATAGTTTTAAAAATAAAGATGGTTATAGGGAATTAAGAAGAATATATGATCCACTAGAATTAGATATACATCATCAACCAATTAGAAAGCTGTCATTGTTTGCTGTAAACTATGACATCATCACACAAGCGACTAAAGACAGCATTCCTGTTGCTCTCCCATTGGCCCAGAAAAATTATTTAGCCGCTTGTTCATTACTGGTGAAAATAATTCATATGCTGTTCTATTGCCAAATGCATTTGAATTAGACTAAGTTCAATATAATATATAAATGTGCAAATCAAATGTTTGTCTAAATAAAAATAGAATTTTAAATAAAAATTTATTCATTCACTTCATTTGACATTATTGATTGTAACAAAACTAGAAATTTTGATTTCCGTTCAACATAAAAGTTAAATAAAAAAGTGATCCACAAACCATTAAATTATTACAATTTCTTTGATAATAAAGCTAAAATAAAAAATATTTAAACAATTATTTATCAAATAACTACTCGATTTACCTGTTTAGTTACAATTTCTGGGTTACTGTATTATTTCAGATTACAACAAAATGTCTACGCCATCAACACCTCGTGTAGTTAAATCATGTTTTATTAAAAAAATAATCAATAATTCAAAGATAGGTGGAAACAATAGAGTTGATAACGTCGTGATTTAGAATTTTATTTTCATTTGAACTTGAATTTCAATAGTTTTAATTTTATCAACAATTTTGAAGAATCAAATAACTGTAGTTAATTGAAAATGAATAAGACACAATATTTATAGGTATACAATCTATAATATTTTATTCATTGTTACTGAAAAAATTTGAAATTTTGCGCATCTTTGTGCATAATTAAAGATGAATGACACTATAACATTGGATATACATTGTCTTACCAATATTGGCATCACAATATTGGACATATATTGTTTGCCAATATGTAGCGGCTACATAGTCGCGATCAGGATTATAGGCAATCCAAACAGCAGAATTCGACACCACCTCCCACAGTCATCGATTACCAGTATTATCGAGGGAGCCAGACGACTCAACCTGCGGCCGCTAGTACGTCGCGCGACTCGGCGCCGGTTGCATTTGTGAAAGAAGAAAAAACTGGCTCAGGAAAAATCCTTAAATTCGATGAACTCAGCATTTGGTACAAAGACGAGCAAAAGAACATAAAATTCCTAGAATATCCCGCAGGGATAAAACCTGAGCAGTTGCCAAAAGTAGATGCACTTACCATTCCCGATCAAAACCAAAAAGCACCGTCGATTCCCTTGCTACCTACACCGGATACTAGCCAAATTATCCCGATGGAGACAGCTAAAAGTTCTAAAGCACCTGAAATAGCGCCAACACTAACTGGCACGGAAGTTTCTTTTATTTCCCGCGAGGAGGCGCAAAGAAATGAGGCCAAGATAAAAACTCGCAGTCACCAGTATGCGATTAAGGATTCGTGGAGTCAAGAAATAGCCCGTAGAAGTCAGAGATACATCGGAAGTTATGTTGAGCGAACCAAAGCAGCAAAACGCAAAGTTTTGGAGGAAAAGAAAACTCAAGGAGGTCCTCGTACTCCGTTACCAATGGACTTAGATAAAGAAAGGAAGTGTCAGTTATGTACTGCTGACGGGTGTTTAGCAGTGAGTATAGCGAGTCGAGAAGACAATTCGGCACTTCTGGGGAGTTTGGCGCCACCTGCCTCGGGCGAGGCAAGATGGCTCGTCTGCCCCAACTGCGGGGGCACCCGCGTTTGACCCATTGGAGAATCTTGGAAACCCGAAGTGTATGCACAGACTTTCGCAGCACCAAAAGGTTTGACCAAACGAGTTGCTATCTGCCGCATCTGTCAGAAACTCATGAACGAAGAGGGATTCAAGATGCCGCTAACGACAGCCACAGTGGCAAAATTCCTGAAAGAGCAAGAAGATCTTTCAAAAGCTCAAGTCCTAGAACGTGGTGATCGTACCTGGATACGAATGTCCGGCATAGGGATAATTAGACAAGGAGAACGTCTTCCACCTCTCCAGGAGAGAGAAGTCAAACTTTTAAGAAGATTTTATTGTGCTTGTTTCTTTCGTAAACATTACGCTTGCGAAATTAAACAAGAAGGAAAATTATTTTGGAAGTATGTTAAACCCAAACGCCTCCTTGAAATTGCCCACGAACTATTTGAACGATTGATGTTGGAATCTCAGAGAAGAACGACAGAGATAGTAGTGGTTGAAGACCAGGAAAAATTAATCTTGGAAAAGAACAAGTTTAAAGCTGTTTGCTATGTAGTAGGTTATGTGTACGCCTTATGGAATGCCAGAATGGATAGAGAATCATTCACTCAGCAACTCCAAAATATTAAGAGGCTGCATGAGGAGGTATTGGAAGAAAATAAGGATTTTTCAGTAGACCAAGTACCTACCCTTTGGACAGAGGCAATAGTATTTATTCGTAGAGTCCACGGAAGACAGCAAATTGATTATGCGTTAAGAATGTATGAAGCTTTCATGAGGAAAGAAAAACCATACGAAGACATTCCATTTCGCCAGAGAGCTGATTCAGTTGGAAAAGTTCCTCGCCAAGCTCGAGGAAACCCGATTTTACAGAAATGGTTGGATACGGCTCCTGCTAGTCACAAGAAACCAACAGAAACCGAACCTGTCGAAACTACAGTAATCGATTTAACCCTGTCGGATGATAAAAGTCTCCAAATCGCGCCCATCAAGCCCGTACCGGAACTAAAAAAAGTCGACATTATTGATGAAGGCATTCAGGAAGCTACTGCTCTCCCAGTGGGAGAGACACCACGAGAAAACACATTTCTCATCAAGCTTCCGACTCCCTTTCCAAGAGTTCCTGACTTTACCGTGTCACCACCAATAGTGACCCCAAGTGGCAGCTGCCCACCAACGCCTGGGTTGCAAGATGAAAGAGAACCCAGCCGAAAACTTACTCAGATTAACCCGGAAGCAACCAACACTGATTTGGACAAAGATATTACCGAAATAGACTTTCAAGAGGAGACAGTAGTCACTTCAGAAACTCAAGAAGAGATTCGAAGTTCAATTCTATCTCCTGACAAGGATGTTCAGTCACCTGGTTCGGCAGAGACCGTCCTTCAAGTCGAAGGCTCGGTAGAAGATAACCTTCAGGCGACAGTAGAGAGATTGGAAAGCTTAGTACAAGAAGTACTGGGCGAGGCAGACGACCCTACCCCGCTACGAGAAAAGCTCTTCGGGGAAGATGAGTAACTTCAGAATTTGAAGTAGAGGTAAATATAAAAACTCTTATTTGTTTTTCATTTCTCAGTTACAAATTCCTCATAAGAGAAGGGAGTATTCGAGGGCGAACACTTCCATGTCTGGGGATTTGTGACAGAAGTCGTTAGTTTTCGATTTACTCAATAGATGGCACCACTATAGATAAAGTTAATTGGGTTAATTAAAGTCATAAAAACCCCTTTTATGAATAAAATGGCCTAAATTAGAATAGCCAATTAAATATTAGCATCCTCTTGTCCCCTTGGGACAAGATAGATCAACCCAGGGTTGGCCAGTATAAAATCCCTTGCACTCTTAAAGAAAACCCCCCTGTTGTTGCCTGATATTGATTTGAATTGCTTGATTGCTAATAATTTGCCCTGAGACTAGGTAAATAAAAGACCTTTGAAATAAAGGCATGGCAGTTATTGACCACGAAAAGAGCTGTATTAGCCAAAAGACCCTTGAAATTAGGGCATGACTGTGAAGTCAAAGAGAAGAGCTGTTTTAGCCAAAAGTCCCTTGTAGATTAGGGCACTCGCTGTTATGCAAATCGCTGATATGCATGGGTCGACTCCCAAACACCGATAAGTCTCCCCTGAGACATATTTGCGGCCCTTGCCCAAGTGACTCCGTTTTAGCACTTGGCCTCTTTTCCTGTGAAGTTGACTCAGACAACATACTGAAAATAACAGAAGATAGAAAAGTGCAGTCATACTTCTGTGAAGTAAGTGTTTTAGTAAGTAAACTAGTATTAATTATATTTCTTTGTGACATTTACAGGAACCCACAAGCTGCAAATTCCTCCTAGACTTGCCGCGTTTATTTTATATATTTAGA
This sequence comes from Geophilus carpophagus, assembly GCA_034687075.1. NCBI lineage: Eukaryota > Metazoa > Arthropoda > Chilopoda > Geophilomorpha > Geophilidae > Geophilus > Geophilus carpophagus. The sequence continues at coordinate 6,048 of JAQFZN010002676.1, read as the reverse complement.
TTTCTCATTATCATTATTTTATCCCTGTTATTTCATGTTTTAAATTCCATTATTCTCATTTTATACTAGTTTAATAGAAATCTTAGAGTTTAATCAGTATTATAATATAACCTTATTATTGTTAAAATAATCTTTAATGCATAAGAATTTAATGTTAACGTCTACTATTTATTAATGTTTCAATTTACAATTTTACTTAAAAGGCTTCTAACGTATAACTTAATGTTGATCAAGCCCACTCTCTCAAGAAGAGAGAGGGGTGTACTTTTGTTATCATGATATTTGTATTGGCATCTTTGGTCCAAACCATTTAATAAGAGAATTAATAGTTTTATTATTTGAGTTGAGAAATCTGAGTCTCCAAACTTCTTATGACGTCACACTGAGTCCCGTCACACCTGTAACACCCATTGTAACTCCACCGTCAGTACTGATAGCTGTACTACTCGGATATCCATTGCATCGATGGTCGATCTTAATCAGCTGGTTCAGACGATCATGTCTAATCAACAAGATACGGGAATTAAGACAAACAAAAGCATGAAACCTAGATTGTATGAAGGAAAGAGAAGCAATAACATTTTCGAATAGTGCGCTGACAATTGTATACAATATGGACTTTCTAGAGGTCTCACGAGACGATTGCATTCAGTCTATGCCAGATGCTTTCTCTCAAGAGAAGCAAAAGATTGGTATGAAGCCAGCGTCTCTACATTCAATAATAGTTGAGAAGAATTTGTTAAGAAAGGCAAAATCTACTTTAACATTTCTGAGCGTGAGTTAAACAATTCCTAAACTTGCAACAAGGACAAGACAAATCTTTGCTCGATTATACAACACGAGCAAACACCTTGTTCATGCATCAGAATTCCATACCTAACACTCCAGTCATCATGGGATAGATTGGCACCTTATGTCGTCATATTACTCAGCCAATAACCACACTTCCGTATGATGGCGCTACCTTCTCAATCTCCCTCTTTCTACCTTGCACTCCAGTAGCAATGGTTAGATGGATAGAAGGAATGTTACCCACTTTGAAGCACAGGCAAGAATGCCTCGACTGTGTAACAAGCCATTTAAAGAAGCATTTCTTTATCTGCAAGATAACCTTGATAACTTTTGAAGTCGATGATAGAGCAAAACTGTCACCGAGGCAAAAGAACCAGAACCAGTTGAAGAACCAAAGCCACCATTTTCTCGTTTTCTTCACTTCTTGAAAGCCAGGTTTAACATACAAGCTGCTGAGGAAAAAGGGAAAGATAAGAAAAAGGAGTCAAACCCTCTAGATGAAGAATTCTTTCTTATCCATGATGAAAAATCTCCAGATGGATATGTCTTGCATCTACACACACAGCAACTCATGCCAATGAGGATAGCTCAAAACGCGATAGTAGAAACAAGAAGACAAAATTTGCCATTATTGTGACAAGGCTGGTTATATCAGAAAAGAATGTCCTAAGAAGCTCGAGCAGATCAAACAGTTTCAACATTTCTGATCAAGTGATAAAACAAGCGGCAAAAGATACACGCGCTTTTCGTGACCGTGTTGCTGGTTAACGAAGCTCATAAAAGCTGAGATGTTGAACGACACACAGAAAGAGGCAGAAATGTGTTTAATCCAGAGGGTTGCAAGTGTGTAATGAGCAGGAATGGCTCTAAGTAAACGATTTAAGCTGGGAGAAGGTGGCTGGGTTCGTGACCCAGATTTTCCTACGACTCAGTTCGATATGTCGCGATGTGTTATTTCGGGGAAATTCAAAGCAAAAACGGCATTTGCCCCAGGAGTCAGAAATCAAATTAGGAAGTCTCAGAAGAGATGGCGGAAGGATGGTGGGTCCTCTAATCCAAGAAGATCTCCATCTCCTCAAAGATATCATTTTCCAGAGAAAAGAACCTCAAGGAGGGAGGATTATAATAAACAACTAGAAGAGCAACGATCTAGTGAATCCTCATTTAGAAGACGTGATGTTAAGATAGCAAAGAGATCTGTTACGGCATCAGTCTTTAATCGTTTGTCCTCTCCAATTCCAGTTAAAAAAGGAAACTGGTCACCAATAGTATTTGATGAACGTGAATTAACTCAGGAAGAATGTAGAAATTCCACAGTCGCAACCATCACCTGAGGTCGTTCTTGAAGATGATAGATATCAGATAATTGTAGAAGCCAGGGAATACGCAAATGACAACGTTGCAGACGTGCCGAGTTTATTAGGAGCACTGGATGAGTACCAGCAACATCAATTAAATGTGGCCGATGAAAGGATGATTTCTTTCATAAGTAGTTTGACATCTGAGGTGATTAGGAGCCAACAAGTCGATACCGACTTGTATCGTGACGAATTAATTGAGATTATTAAAATCCTGTTACATCCGGATTTATTCGTTGATGTCAAAAAGGCCATGTTGATAGTCGTCCAGGAGCTAATGGTTGTCGAGTTACAGTTGGGGGAATGGGCCAAGGACGTTTGGAGGCGTATCTTGCCAGACCTGACCGACTTGCAGATGGCTCTTGAAAACAAGATAACATTGGAGGGCACAACCCTTCACGTGTCGGCGTACTTAAGAAGAACAGAGTTTCATTCAAACCCTAAAAATTGAAATTTCACAGAGGGTGCAAATGTGATGCCCAGTATTCATGACAGGGATGTGCCATATTCCTCAATACCTGACTTCTCGATAATAGTAAAGGAACCGACCCCATCAGAAGTTCCTGAAAAAGCACCGCCACACCGTCATTTTTCAACTGAATATGAGGAATTTAAGAGGCTTTACTCTAATTTGTCACTCGAGGCAGTAACCAAAACCAGATTCAGAAGGTCGCCAAGGTCATGTAGGAAAGCCATGGAATAGATGCAAGAGCGGGCAGAGAGACCGAAGGATCTCGTCGACCACTCGAGAATATTGTTTGCGAGACGACGGCTCGATCCAATAACAGCTAAAAAAATTCATTGGCAAGAGGGCGATCCCTGGTCGAAGATCAAGGTAGTTTGGTTATTCTTTTCCGAAGAAAAGGGTAGAATTTCTCTTATCGGAAAGTTTTGTTGTCACAAGGAGACGAGAGTCCTGACTCGCGTTGTAGAGGTTGAAGAATTCCAGCCAGGAAGAAGAACATTACCAAACCGACGCGGTGCTTTGGGTGGGTATTCGGGCCCCTCAAAGAAATACACAATACTATTTGCCATTTCATAGGCAGCGCCATCATTGTTTGGCGGCCATTACATAGGGGACACACGCACAGGCACATGCACATAAAATAAATAAATTAACTATAGGTAATAATTTTTTTTATCAAATGTTTTTTTAATTTTTATTTTAAATTATTTTTTTATTACTTGTATTTTATTTAGACAATAGTGAGTATGATTTATCACCTTCTAAATCACCATTATGGTTTGTAAACAAACCAAGCACATGGCCTCCAATTACATATGAATATCTGCATGATTACCTTATAAATTCAAAAGCATATGACAACCAATCTATGCACGCATTTAGGGCAACTTATGCAGATAATTGTTTATTCTGGCTGGCTAGGTGACATAAAATCATTTATGAATGACAATCAACATGTTTTACGTGTGATACTGATAAGTATCTAATAACAATTTATAATGTTTTATTATTAATGTTATTATTATTGTTTAAACGAAGTGTTCTTTTACTGGTTTAATTGTTTAAATGGAGCTAATGCTCGAGATGTTCTTTATTTAATATTATTGTTAATATTAAGACGATGTTATTATTGTACGAGCTATGCAACATGATGCGAACGAGCATTGCATTGTATATGTTCTATACGAATTGATGTGATGAGAGAATTTAATTATTGTACTTACTTACTCCTTTTCTGTTCTTTATGTTACAGTATGTATGAGCTAATTGCTCAAAATACTTAATTGTATTAAACGATATTTTGTGTTATTTCAACTCAGAGCAAAAATCATTTAAAACATCTCTCATTACTAGCAACTGTGTGCCCATCTCAACCTGGCCGAAAATCTATTGATTATACAGCAACTGTTTTTGTAACAAAATATGGCCAAATAATTACTGCAACATGCACATGCCCTGCTGGAAAAGAAAGAGCATGCAGCCATGTTGCTGCCATAATGTACGCTGTTTATTTAGCTTGGCATCATAATTTAGCAGGTAATTTAGTTAATTTTTATGATTGGTGTTTTTTTTAATTTTATTATTTTTATTTATAGGTGAGAGTTGCACAGATGTTGCTGTTAGTTGGAGAAAAGATAAAAAAAAGAGTTGACCCAGCATTGATTGAAGATATCAATTTTAAAAGAACCAAACTTGGAGACTTACCGGGCGAACCAAGCACACACAACAGTTCCAGGATGCTAATTACACCTAAATTTACAACCCAGAAATCAATGATTGATTACTTCATGGCTTCACCATCACGAGATGTTGTCAGTATTCCAGGAACACTTTTATCTGACACCATTTTTACCACAATTAAACAGACTCAAGAAGGTGAATGTACCATTTTGCAACACTCGTCTCATGATGATGATTATTCTAAGCCTGTAACAAATCTGAGTTGCAAATTATGCTTTCAGTTTTCTAATAAGTAAGTATAATAAGAATTACAATTCATTTACAAAACATTAATTTTTTAAAATATTTATATAGATATGTGATGATTTCCGAGGAAAAAAGGAAAATATTAAGTGAAGCAACTGTTAAGCAGGATTCAGATTTGTGGATGGACTGCAGAAAAATCAGACTGTCTGCATCAGTTGTTGCTCAAGTTCCAAAAACTTCTAGAGGATGTAATGACAAATTTGTAGACAGGCATCTCAATCCAAATTTTAAAGGAAACTCCCATACAACAAGAGGAAAAGATTTTGAGGAAACTGCAATTTCAAGTTATGTACAGTCTCAAAAGAATGAAGTAGTAAGATCTGGAATTGTGATTGATGATAATGATCAATGGTTATCAGCTAGTCCAGATGGCATTGAGAATCAATATATTTTACTGGAAGTTAAATGTCCTGGAAAAAATTTGGGTGAGCTTATCAGTTCTAATAAGTATGATGTTCGGAGGGATGAGAATAATACTGTTTTTGAATCCTAAAGAAAGCAGGAGATATTATTACCAAGTTCAAGTTGGAATGCATTGTAACCACTTAAAAGAATCTCATCTGTATCTATGGACTGGCACTGATAAAAATAATTATCTTGCTGAAAATGTAATTATTAAATATGATGAAGTGTTTTTAAATAAATTCAGACAAATAGTGAAGATTAATTAGATGAATCAAATGATGATGAATTTAACATGACTAATGATGATTAGAACCCTGATTATTATGATAATGAGAGCATTAACAGATGTGGAATCTTATGATATAACTCAGTATGCTATTTATTTTCAAAAATTATAATTATTTGCTTAACTCTTTTTATTCTAGTATACTACCATTATTAGAAAAACCAGCTATTCAACAAAAGAAATTTCGGGTCTATGAAAATTGCCTCAAAATGCTATTTATAGTTTGCAGTGTGTGTTTTGTACAAACAGAAGCATTTATATTAACAGAATATGCGGCTCATTTATAGAAATCATACAAGTTTGTCCAAATAACCACATTAAAAAATGAGCATCACAACCTTTCATTGGACAAATGCCCCATGGCAATTTATCTATTGCTTCTAAGATTTTATTTTCAGGATTAATGCCAACCAAAGCCATAAATTTCTTGAAGCACTTACAGGGGGTGTGCATACATAAACAATAACAATAACAACAAATTTTACTCCATCTTCCTTACTGCAAGACAACTTCCCGAGCAACGCCGGGTTAAAAAGCTACTGTATTATATATATGGATGAATGGTAAGTAGCGCTATGTGATTGGTTAGTTCAAAAACTAAAATAAAACTCATATTGAAAACTAAGTGTACTTTTTAGTTTTTTGGGAGCATATGTGCAATCAAATTGGAGGTGGGATAATAAATACCCAAAGGGAAACAACAAGCTGTACAAGTATTTCTCAAACATTTTTAGACTAATTAGATGATGCTTTAC
>JAQFZN010002675.1:0-10767 GCA_034687075.1 Geophilus carpophagus | reverse complement strand
GGCGGGTATCGAGTCCGGGTACCCGGCCCCGGACTCGGCGAGTCTGAGTCCAAGTACTCGGACCCGCAAAACCCTAAGTGTATGGTTACCCACATGCTTGCTCATGTTAAAACAATCTACTGACTTGATATATAATACACTACCACTATTATGTCCGTGCAAACCATCTAGCCCAACATTTAAGCTAGGCTAGCTCAACTTAAGCTAAGCTATATATTCTAGCTTATGCAGAGCATATGGGGTATTACAATATGGTAGTTTTGCCCCTGTGTATTAGGTATATTTTGTCCCGTTTTGCCTTCCCTTTGGCAACTCAATATGTTAGACTTTTGTCTGGAGCCATCTAATTCCACAAAATTTAGATCAGCGCAGAAAAATGTTTCCATGACAATTTTGACACTCCCTACTCTCCAAAAAAAAGTTCCAAATGACGATTTTTGGCGCTCCTCTTATTTAACTTTCTGGACCAGCATCCCCTTCACCCTATCTTCACACAGCCCTGGTTGCTCACAAGTATTTCTGAATGTGGATGCTTCAGCTGACTCAGTACCCCTTTAATCACTCATGTTCGAACGATGCTAGTGTGTTTATAAACCTAGTCATGTGTTGAAAAATTGCAAGAAAAACAAAATCCCTGACAAAATAACATACTTTAAAAAAGTACCAAATAAATACTGTAAAATGAATATGAATTTTTGGTTTATTCTTTTTAGCCGAACATTTGATAAGTTACCGCGGTCCGCAAGAGTTCTGCTTCGAATTGAATTTTGCAATTGTTCTACTTCAATAAAATACACACGTCATTTATATCAACCCAAGAGTAATATACGAGCTCACTGTGATAAAATAAAAAAGCAAAACTGTATAATATTCAGTTTAAAACTTTATTGACGATAAAATGATCACACAGTTAATTTATTATATATATATGTATTTATAATATATTAATATATATGTATATATCAACAATATGAGCATATTTACAGCTATACACATTTAACAAGTATACGAATGATATAATAGCCCAAATAAGGTGCAGCGAAGTATGAAACTGTTCCGAAAAGTCTATTTCAACGAATAGAACAGAATTCTTTCAGCTGCTCCTATTCTTATTCTTTTGAAAACAAGGGCAATTAATGGATGGATGTCTGTACCACAGATCTTTCATAGCCAATAATAAAAACATGCCGGTGATGGCTGGTAGCCTCTGCATTAAGTTGGGTACTCAAAATTGATTCTGATTTAAACTAGGTTTTTGCACGTGATAGTATTTTGCCCGGCCAATATATTAATTAGTTTTAGCAGAGACTGACCCTAGTACATTTTGAATGAATGCCACTGTTTAAGGCTATCCCCAACATCTGAATCACAAAACTTTTTAAATTTGTAACAAAATCAGAAGATCTAATTGTATTACATACATTATAACCTGAGAATTTTTTTATACATCAAATAATTTTTTCACTACTGTTTTTTTACACTTGCCTTAGATCACACAATTCACTCTACATGGCTGTAAGTTCAGTTTAGTCCGCATAGAATAGCTGCCATTATAAATTTACACTAAAATTGGTTGTTGAGGAAATAAAAATGGACAAAACTTCGATCGAGGTTATAGGTTACGACAGGAATCACAGGTTATTTTTACTTTTATTTTTCTGTAATTATTTTCATGGAAGTGATAAAGTAGTAGCAATCTACAGTAATTGCCTTTTGTTGTTCATTAAAGCCTGTACTATCTCAGCCCAATTTCGATTGCCTGCTTATCATTCATTCTGATACTATTAAACTCACCAAAAACACAAGTACACTCACTGCAGTTTCTAAATCATCTGTTAGGACCATTAACTTATGTACTTATTACCTATGTACATCACATCATTGCTACTATTGTTCTTCCATGACAAAAGTTAAACTCACTTTTTGCTTAATTATAAATCTAAACGTATATAGAGAAATAAATAAAACTTAGATAAGGAACAGACGAGATAATGAACACAGAAAATTAATGACTCAACGAAAGAGGTCATTTTTCTACAAGAAACACGTCTTCCTTATGGGCGGATCCAATTATCCATCTTCAACACGCCAAAAAAATAAAATAAAAATAATTACCAAAAATAATAACACTTTGCTTCTTATGACATGAAGATAAATTTTGATGATTCTCCGTTAAAATCTAATGTTTTGTTTTATGGTTAATGGCATATTGCATTTACGACTGCTACAACAGCATTTGCAACATCCATCTACCTGATACAATTGTAGTGATAACTTCTATAGTAAAATTTCTCATTGTAAAATGGCAGACAACAACCTAAAAGGAGAAAATTGATTTTCATTCCAAGTAGTTTGGCTAAAGCACTGTTTCAATTTCTGTGATTTCAATGGGAACTGGACTACAGCGGTATCCACTAGGATGTTGTTGAAGTGGTTGTTGATGTTGCCTTCCATAGTATATTGGTGAATCCATGGATTCTACAGATATTACGTGATTTTGTAGCCAGTCTCTGGTCTTAAAAACATAATCTGAACCGAGGCCAACATGATAAGGAGACCTGCAAATGAAATAAACCAATAAATAAATAAATATTTAAATTTTTATTAAGATCAGCAGCGGATTAAGACACTTTGCAATTTATTATCAGATTTAAGCATAAAACACGTAGCAAGCAAATTAGATTAATTTTCTATTCTTATAATTCACTTTGAAGTACATTATAATAGCAATGTGCCAAGAGGGTTGTCCGCCATTGATTCGATACTTTTTTCGTGAATTTAAAGTGAGAGTTAGTTCTACTTGTAATTAAGGAACTAAAAATTAACATGGGAATATTTCCTAATCTTCATCAAACTAGTTAAACTTATAATCCTACCTTATTAAGGGGGCGATGGGCCAATAACTTACAGAAAACATAAACATCCTTTTTCTTGATAGTGATGGCTAAGGGGCAGAGAGATGCAAACAAAACAAACCAAATAATGTTGCATTAAACTACAATTTCTACCTTTCAATAGTTTTAATTTGCCACTGTCTAAAAATTTAAAAATAACCACTCTATGCCTTGCCAACACCTTTCTAATCTACATCTAATTTATTGCTGTAAATCAAATAAGTTTATATATACCTTCTCTGTGGTGAGTTTCCTCGCAGTTTTAACTCTCTTTCTAAATGCTTAATTTTGATTCGTGCTAAATCCAATTCTCGGGTCGCTTTCCATAGTTGAGAGTCGCATATGGGGTCGCGGCAGCGGTGATTCTTTACAATGTCATGAGCTTCAAACACTGCTCCACGGAAAGTTAATGACTTTCCCATGGACTTGACAAATTAATGAAAATATATGTAAGCTGTTGATTAAAATTGTGATTCATAATATATTACCAGGCTGAGAAGTGAGCAACAACCTCCGGTGTCGGTCTTTGCCAAATGTTTTCGCAAATATTTGAAATAAATGTACTCAAGTGCGAGGAGGATAAAGGCTAAAAGAATCCCACATGCTAATAGGATAAATGCGCTCATGAATTGGTTCCAAGAAAGCGGTTTACTAGAAGTTCGTTCTTGTTTATATGGGTTGCATGCACCTGCCATCCAGAATCTCTGCAGTCGCTCAAGATCCCCTGTAATAAAATGATGTAAATTAGGTTGTTAGAAAGTTTCCCAACAAGTGCACATCTGCATGCTATTTAAAAAAATTTCATTTTAAATTGATTTTGTTACCAAAATAGAAATTGTTATCAGTAATGAACTGTTATAAGTAATGTCCCCAAAGAACTAAAAAAAATCCATTCAATGTGTTTCACCAATAGGAAAAGAGTGAGGAAAAAGGGATAAAAATGTAGCGGTGGCCTACTTATCATGCAAATCAGCTTACAATATCTTGAGAGCAGTGGAAACTGCTCTAAGATTTTGCAGTTACTATACTGTATTTGAGTACTGAAAAATATGTTCTAGATTTAGAATCCTTCCTACTTAATTTTAAAGCCATGAATATTTCCACAAAATTATTTACTTAATAGTTATTTTTTAGTTTAAAACTCATTTACCATTTTCTCGATATATCATCATATAACGATTAAAAGAATCTAAATATTTGCTGTTCCTTGGAAAAGCAATCCCGTATCCAGTCATAGCGTACCAACCACCAACAGTGAGTAATTTACATTCATCATCTTGACTGACCAAATAGTCGAGGACAGTAGCGTCATAAACAAATGCCTCTAATTTTCTAGTAATAAAAAATATTGTTTGAAAATTACTAAATAAGATTATATAAAATAAAATATTATTATCCAAGTTACCGTAGTTACCCTTTTTTAATGTCAGACACTCCATCCTGCACTGTTGGCCTGTTAAACTTCTTCATCCAACTATACATTTCTGGAAAACCTTTCTGCATGATCACTTCAGTATTAGAATAAGGAATAGTTCCAAATCGGAATGGAGGTTTCACTGAATACGGGTTCAAAAGCTACATATTTGCATTAAAAAGAATTCATAAGTTGTAATCTAAAATGAAATTTCTAAGCAAATTCACAAAATACCAATTTATCTTCAATGCCTGATAAAGCATAAAACTCTTCTCTAGTAATCATAAAGGCAGCCAAATTGGCTGTGTAAATAGCAAGGAAGACAACAGCGAACAAAGCCCACATGTTAGACATGAAACGAGCCGTGTACCCACGAGGGCAATCTACATTAACGGCAGCTCCAAATAAAATTGCCCAAACCATCCAATATGTGCGAAATAAGGAAAATTTGTGATCTGTAAATAAATGCATTTCATTTTTAGTACATTTTAAAAATATGTTTACATGAAAAGAAGTGAAATCAATAAAGAAAATCACCTCTAGGTGGCTGAATCTTCATGTTGTAGCCTGAAGGGCTGCACCATTCAAATATGAATATAGCAAAAGTGGCGACTTGAATACTCACGACGAGAAGTAACAGCCATGACATAGTATCAAACGGTTCTGAAAGCAAAATAAATTTTTATACATACGTTTTACATGTTGGCCTCAAGTTATCTATAACTTACCAAGAAAAGCTTTAGGAGACACAATACCAGTTCTTTTGGCTACAACAACACCTGATACAATAAAATATAGTTGTTAATAATACTTTTTAAAAACATATTTCATTTTAAAATGGCATTTTTCAATCTATAAGATAAAATTATTATATTACTTCATTCTTTATTTATTGATCAAATAATTCAATTTTTGATTGAATTCATCTTTGGGCAAAATTGATTCATTTCTCCGAGCTACATTAAAGTAAAGAGAATGTTCCACATTTAAAATAATATATTAAATTTAATGTTCTTATATTTACATAAAAAACACTCAAAAATGTTTGAACAGATTGAATGAGAATTTAAACAAGAATTTATATGCTACTTAAACTTTACACTACTTGAAGTTAAAACAATTTCAAATAATAATTTATTTATTACCTTTCTTGTATAGTTTTTAATTAAAATCGTTTCCACTGACAACGTCCTTGAAAGCACTTGAATTAAATTTTAAAAATATTTATAAACTTATATAAATTAATTTAAAAATGTCTACAAGCACGTTAAATAAACGTCAGATTTTTTTCAATCATAATCTTAATTTTGATCAAGTTATCAAAATTAAATTATTGTCTATTTTAATTTAAGTAATTCGATTAAATTAAATACTGTAAATACTGTAAAAATTAAATACTGTTTATAAGTAAATATATTTACTTATAAACAATTAAGTACATATATGTAATGCAGTAAAACAAAAATAGGAAATTATAGCATTTTTGTTAACTTAAAGAATCTTGACTTATAAATAAAAAACGCCATTAAATCTCATGATACAAACTTATTCCTGTTTCCATGAACGGTATTGTAAAATCAATGACAGCCTCTCGATAGGAGTTGATGTTGAGGGCAGTGAACACTACATCCGTCTTATGATTGATGAGGGCAGCGATTAATCCATTCCAAACTCCATTCTATTTATAATTAAAATTTTTAAATAAAATAAACACTTTTATATTACCTACACTTTAAAAAATACACAAAGTAAGTATAAGTACTAAGAAATGTTTCTACTTTACAAACTCAATCTACATGAGCAAACACCTGCGCACTATTCTTCCCTTGAGACCAATGCATTCGTGCATTGCATACGGAACTTATTTGCATTACATTTCAACCTGCTTTTTACTTTTTTTGCTGTAGTGGTGATACAAAATGACAAAAAACCAGCACTCTTTTAAAACTCTTTCTAAAAACCCAAAAGTCAATATTTCCTACAATGTACCAAAGACTATAAGCAAAGCCATCCCTAGTGGAAGCTTTTAAAGGGTATGTTTCACCATGTTCCGTCAATTGACAATTGCATTGATTATAATCTAAGCACTAATTACAATGCAATGCACAGTTTCAATTATTTTTTTCATATTGAAAATAAAAAATATTTTAATTTCAATGTAGGTTACAAACAAAACCACAAACAATAAAAATTAATTGTTTTCAATTCAATTCAATGTCCTGTGGTTTGTTATTGATTATTTTCATTTTAAATCATTGATTGAATTAGAAGCTTGGCAAGTGTCAACTCAATTTAACAAATGGACTTTAATTCTTACATAAGCCGACAGTGATAAATTTAAGTCAAAAAAGAAAATCAATAAAAGGGGTTTGACCCATATTGTAAGACTAAAATCAATTTAAGCGAAGCAATGTCAATTCATTTTTTCTTGTTTACAATTTTTTTTATTCTTTTGCTCTACAAACCAATATGCCACCTGTCACTTTTTATTTCAACCACAAAGCATAATAAAAGGTCGTGCTAGCCTTCTTATTTTGAGATTACTTCACATTTCAGCCGTTGCGAGACCAGAATACATAATAATAGAAGTAAATAAACAACCAAAAGTGCTATTGCCTTGTTCCTGTTGATCGCTGTGCGAAGAAATAGTCGTGGCCCAATTCGTATTTACGGCTGTTTTAAGAGCAGGATTTCGTTGCACAATGATGACAAATGAGTGCTCTCACTTTTCTAAGATGTAATCTAGAAATCTTAAATTCCCAAGTGAAAATTGATCCCATGAATTACATATGTGTAGTTTGTTTTCTTTTATATGTTTTGCTCTGAATCACAACAGCATTGCAGCTTTGTTTTGATGGTGTTAAACTCTAAACATAAACATTGATGTCTTAGATATGGATCAATGATTTGGATTTTTCTTCCCACTTTTCAGAGCTTTTTATTTGGTTGATTTTGTTCGTCTTCGTGGGCGGCAAATCCAATCAGCGCTACCGCTTTGTGGTTAAACCTAAGCCACTGGCAACATGTTCATGTGGTGCTGAACGAGAGCTTTTCTCTGTATACTTGATACCTCAGAATCAAGAGTTTTCACCTTTATTTCCTATTCATTTGAGCTCTTCTACAGCTTTTTTTTTTAGATATTTGATTTGTTGTTGAGGGTGTATTTCACTTTCTCTTTCATTTAACCCTTCAAAACCCATGAATTTGCTGCCACGCACAGTAAATCGCCGGTAAAAGATAATATTTGTCAACAGATGTGGCCAGCAGTGACCAACCCAAACCACATCCTGTCACTTTGTTTAACCCCAATATGATAAAATAAAGTTCAATATAATAGACACAACTTGCACATGCAATTTTTCCATAGCACAGTACACAAGACTAAAAATAGGTAATGGTTATAAATTGGAGTTATAAATGATTTTACATTTTATTTAAACTTAATTTAAACTTAATGAAACTATAAAAAATTACTAGATGTTTTTTGATTTAAACTATATTGCCGTGCTGTATCAAATACATCTTGGCTGTACTTCATATTTCTATTTCACTGATCAGCTGTCAATTGTTTTGATTTGTTGCCTCTAGTATGTGAAGCACAATTTTATGATGCCATATTTGCCATATTGCAGTTAGAACTTGTGTCACTTGAAATTGCATTAAATTTGGCATAATATGACATGACAATATCTCAAAAAACATGATTTGTGGCAGCGCCAATTAGTGTACCGTATTAGAAAGATAATTTAATTTAGATTAACATATAAGCCAATAAAAATTTATTATTTCCTAGAACCTTCCATAATCAGAAAGTTCTACAGAAATATATCATGTTCTGTAACATAATAGTATCCTATTATTGCAAGTAGCTTCTCTAGTATTAAATAGATTACACAGATTTAATCTCATTGCATTTACACTAATTGTACCACAGCTGCCACCACTTAAAAAAATTACCTAAAATAATTTCAAAAAGAAATTATAAAAATCCTTTCAAATTCTTTGATGGTAAAGCAATTTATTTAATGTGGGATGAGGGTGCATTTTAATATGTTCGACGTGATGACTCAAAAAATAAAACTGCTTAAGGCTTGCTGAAGGCTTAAAACGGCTTTGACGAATACAAGAAGCATCTTAACCGAACCTTCATTTGGGGTTATTAGAGATGGCCAAGCAGAAAAGCTAGCAAATTTTTTGTATTGAAATTACAAAAGGCACATTTTTGTACTTCATTTTTAATGACATGACTGAAATTTTTCTGGAACTTGTTCTGTAATTAAATAAACAACGTTAAAAAGTTTTGGATTTAAAGATAAAAAATAGACCCTAAAAAAGTTTAATTCAAGATTATACTAAACTTAGACCAGATTTTGTTTTTAAAAAAATTTAAAAATAATCCGTTACTATTAAAAATATCAATTGACTTCTACTCAACACTATCTAAAACCCTGTCCTCTCCTCTCTAAAGTATTACTTAACTTTTTATTCCCTGCACCTAATACATTAAATAAAACGATAAATTTTTTAACTCACACAAAAGCTGTTGCTGCACTTTAAAATACAACACGATAGCCAATTTTACAATTGTATAACCACAAAACTTTTTGACCTTAACGTTTCGAAATACGAAAACCCAATTTAAATTTAAGATGCATTAAAAACTGTATTTTTTTATACGTATGGTGGCAACACGCGCTGCAGTCGAATCGATAAAACCAACATTCTTTAAACGGATTATACTATCGTAAATAGTTTCAACCCCCAATTCACCTGAATGAATGCACACGTGCCTTTTTCTGCATCTTACCATTTCAGTTCCCCATACACCATCTTCAACTCGGGACAATTCGTAAGAAAATCCCAAATCGTCCGCAAATTTTTGTAAAAGGTCAATGCAAAAACCGGAACAGCACTGGAAATAGGATTCGTTCCGAACTGCCATTGTCTTATTCACCCTTAAAAGAAAGTGAAGTGTTTTAAAGCGTTTTATGGATTAGGTTATGAATAAAAAACTTGCACTAGTAATACCCAGCCATGTCAGCTTCAGTAGCAACACGACACTGCACACCTCGATTGACACATTGACCGTTGACAGGGTCGGGAGGAGACAGTTGAATGAAAGGAGGTTCTTCCAAGAACATCACTTTCAAATGAAATTTTTCGGGAACACCTGGTGGAGGCACATGTGAGTTTCCTGGCCAAACGATGTCTTTGATATCTAATCCATCTTTTGTCCAAGTGCCAATCTGGAAAATAAAAAAATGGTGTTATTAAACGTAATAATTGTTATGACAAATAAACCTGAAATTGTTTTTACGCATTTTTAATGAGTTTAATTAGATTTGTTTCTTATAAATATTGAAATGTTTTGCATTGCTTTAAAATTCATCATGCAGAATGGAACTTTGCTTGACTTTGCATTGACTTCAGCTAATGTACACAAATGTTAATGAGTATCATTACACGAGTCACTCAAGCGTGCTATCATTATTGGGTGATTTTACACTGTTTTCGAATTCTAGTCTATCGTACAAAATGATATATTATCACAAAATAACACTTTACTGATAAGTTCTATATTTTTAATAAAATTGAACATTGGGAAACCATTTTTTAAAAACTGATTCTAAGTTAGAATCAATTTTTAGAATTTCTAACTAATAAAATCAAACAGAATTTTCCAAATGCATACTGCTATAAATAATAAATTTTCCTATTTAATATTCCATTCATACATCGAAATATTTCAACAAGGAATTTTTAATTAAAATAGAGCTAAATTAATGAAATAAATACTTTAATATCAATTCTATAACAACGATCTTTTTTTATAATATGTTATTATTATTATAATCGACTGTTTATTTCATTAATTTGGTTCCGTTTCGTCGACTTTTTATTTCAATCTGGAATGTCTGAGTTATTACCCATCCTATAATTAAATAACTAATGTATACCACAACCAATATCTGCTAAGTATCAAAATTAACTGTTTGCACAAAACGAAATCTAGAAACTGTTTTTTCTACAAATATTCAATTAATATTTTTTTATATCAGAAAGATTGATTAAACCATTATAAAATGTAAAATCACAACAACTAACATAGATTATATTGCAGCTAATGACCTTTATGTGACATTTGAAAGTTTATTAAACAAGCCGCAGGAAAATATTTGCTGTTATTGGTTCGATAAATATTTATATCACAAACTATTTTTACAAATTATAATTGAATATTGAAAACATCCTAAAGGCAGTTTAATCAAGAGGGTTATCATGTTTAAAAAAATGTTGCTAATAGTTCCGATAGATGGTGCTAAAAGACCGTCTAAAAATAGTTGTTAATAAAAATTTTGATGTATTAAAATATGAAAAAAATTTACAAGTAAATTCCCCAATTGCATTTCTTAATTTAGAAGCAAATTTTAAAAAAATTTCATTAAGTGTAAAAAAAAT
>JAQFZN010002674.1:0-10768 GCA_034687075.1 Geophilus carpophagus | reverse complement strand
GATGAATTTTATCTGATTTTTCAGAATTAGATTTCTCCAATTATGATAAGCCATCATTTTTGCATGAACTAAAATGGGGCTGAGATAGTTGATTACTGCAATCACAACAACTAGTGTTTGAAAATAACCTGATGACCACTATGAATTATGGGTAACTAGCCAAGAACCGTAACCACATCCATGGTTATTCTGGTTGCAATTTTCAAACACACCCTAAGATTCACGTAATCATCATAAAATAAAAATGGAGACACATCGATTTTTTTATCATAATGATAATTAAATTTCTAAAAAATTTATATAAAATTTGTATTCGTGTAAAACCTGCAATTATACCAATCACATGCTCATTCTGCACACAGACACAGATCTATTGCTCAGTGGCATAGCTAGGGTATGTTCCGCCAAGAGCAAGAAGTTGAAATTGCCACTCTTTTAGTCAGAAAAAAAACTCAGATCTTCAAAATAACGACCCCTTGGAGTGAAATGCTATCCCTAAAAAAGTGCCACTCCCTCCACTCTCATCACATTGTTACCCTAATGCTACTGCTTTAATATAGTTAGGGCTCCCACTCAGTGTTGGACACCACACTTCCTTAAGTCAGACTTCTACAAGTCATATTTTTCTGTATCTCAAATTTTTCAAAAGTTTATGCATCAAGATCGCATTTTATATAACATTTTACATAAAATTTTACATAAAATCTAAAATTTCTCTAATGCTTAGTTCTTAAACCGCTTTTGTACATAACCCAACCACTTTTAGAAAATCTCCTATTCACACTTCAACAGGTTTTGTAGAACTTAAAACAAAATGGCCAACTTTACTCAAACTTAAGTTTAGCTTAGTCAAAAAATGGTATTCATAAAAGTTTCCGCAAGAGATTACTTAGGAAAATTATTAAGCAAAGTCTGTAAGTCACTTAGGAATTTGCATAGGAAATCACTTACGTAAACTTATATAATGGTTTTCTTAGGATATTTTTATGAATACAAATAAGAGCTTTTTTAAATTGTGCGTACACACTCACTTATGCATGTTCTTACGCAAGTTTTTATGAATGTCACCCTGTCTCTTAGTGTGAACAGTATCAATTTTATTTGTAGAAGTTTGAACATGTAGAAGTCTCAAGTTCTACAAAAGTGGTTTAAGTGGGAACTAGCCATAAGTCAAATTTTTCGGCAACTCCAAGTAAAACTTGTAATTTTCAACAACTGTGCATCATTTTTAAGCAAGTTTAGCAAATATTTGTGTTCTAAAGATCACTTATGGACAAACTGTATCGCATATCAACGACTTTAGAGAACTTTGTGGATAGTCAATTTTTTAATGTACAACTATGGTGAACTATGGTGATTCGACTTAGGAAAGTTAGATTGTATATATACATATACATATGATCTCTCCTCTCTATTTATTATAAAAATATCATGATCCACCCCAGGTGTAAGCTTTGCTTAGTCCACCACTGAATAGTTCTACAATTAATCAATAAGATACTATATGAATAAAAACGCATCATGGCTAGTGATTAAGTTAATCATTAACTATATTAGATTATATTCTGACTCACATCCATTCACTCATTCTTGCCTATTGGTACACTGATTCACATTCAGTTTGTCTACCACCAACACAGCATTCAAGAATTAAGTAAGCTTATATATACACTTATTTTGTATAACAATTTTAAATTTTAATTACTTATCCAAACAGATAATCCATCCATTTAATTTCAACATGCAATATCCAAAAATAATACCTCAATTCACTAGAAAAACTATAAAAACAAGTAACAACTTTTTCTCCTTTTAAATTATTTATTTATAATTAATACTTTATTCTAAAATTTCAGTTATTGAAGAAAATAAAAAGTCTTCAGAAAAAGATTCAACTGCAGAGCTAAATGTGAGTGCATAATTTTCAATAAACCTTTAATAAACCTTTACAAATATCAAAAATTAACGTTTAATTCTAATTTAATAGTATTTGGAGTTGATTGTATACAAATTGAAGAACCATTTTTGTGGTTATGCGATTGTATTCGTACTTTTCATGATTAGCTTGTTACTCGCACTTGACTTATTCATCTCAGTATTTGCGGTTCGTGGTATCAAACAACTGTCAAGAAACAATGAGGATTCATTTGAAAATCTTTTACCATATATGACGCTTTTGCTTTGTACTGGAACATTGTTTATTCATCTTGTGTTGATAAGTGCTGAAACAATATCGAAATATTTTAAGCCAAGTGGCAGCTACTATGAAAAAATATAAGCTAATTAGCGATCAATGTTCTTTTTTAACGTATTTTGTATCACAAAATATATCAAAAATGTGAAATAAACATTGTTGTATACCATTTATGATATTAATCCTTAATTATATGTAAAATAAGAATTAATTAAATCAAAACAAAAGTAAAATCTGAAAGAAATATCAAATCAGATCCAGGGCTCGGATTGTACCGGAGCAAACCAGAACAGTGTTCCGGTTCGTAAAAATTTGAAAAAAATTGTTCCGGTTCGTGAAAATTTGAAAAAAATTGTTCCGGTTCGTGAAAATGTTTTCAGCGATAATTTTCATGTCTTATATTTTTATTTTGCATTTTTTTAAACCAAAATGCCCATTTATTTTTTTATTTTTTTTTTAGTTCACAATAATCTCTAAATTCCGTTCTGGTTTGTGAAATTTTCCATTCCGAGCCCTGATCAGATCGAAAGATATTTAAAAGTGATTGAGAAATTTTCATTTAGTCATTTTCAAGATGAGATATAGAAAATTGGTCATAAAACTTAATCCGATGACTCATTTCACGATCTGATTAATGGTACGTGAACAAGTATTAGTTTTGTTTCTACTTTCCTGGTTTCAGAACATGCAAGAAAATATGACTAATTTTAAATTAACTGAGGTAATTAATTATAATAACAATTATAATTGTAATTATAATAATTCTCAAGTTATTTCTATTACTTATTCAAACAGAAAAGCTATTTACTGGATACGAAATACATCTCAACAAATGCAATTGGAGAATTTAAAATCAACTTAGACACAGGTAACAAATTTCTTTTCAAATATCGGTTTCAACATTAATAACATTTAAAAATTTCAGTTGCTGAAGAAAAAAGAGAAGATAATGTAAGAAAATTACAACAAAATATAAAAAAATAATAATAATTGGTTAATTAGTCTAACCTTTTTTAGTTGTTTCTCAACATAATCAACACTGTTGGATCGTCACTTTCCATTATCGTATTATCCTTATTGCTTCTAGCCGTGTTGATATATCCTTTATATCAACTGTATCATTTAGTACTTAAAAAGCAAGCGTCAGTTGATCAAGTTGTTCCAGTTGTTCCGTTGTTAATTTTCCTTGTCGTTGCTTTAGTGTATCTTTACTGTAGTTTAAAATGGATACGAACAAAATATGAAATAATACATAATTAATGATAAGATATTGTATTAATTATCTGAAAAAATTAATAAACAAATCAATTAATGAATTAAAACTAACCTTATTCTTATCGAATCAGGGATGCGCCATGTTGTTCAGACCCGCATTTTCGATTCAAATTTTTTCCTCCATTCTCATTGGCTGTAACCAACCAATAATATCAAATTCAAAACATTCAGTTGTTTTAGAGCAGAAAAATTCACCAAGGTCAAAAACGGATAATAAAAGCTAAAACTATTTGTAATTTTAAAGCCTTAAGTTCGAAGCATCAACATTTATTAATAAAATCCGTTATTATTTTCTTATTACATAACAACAAAGATTATTTCGGTGATAAAAACTTATTTTCTCATCATGTCGTTACTGATCAATCCCAGATGCTAATATAAACTGTCATAAAACTAAAATTGCCAAATTCGCATCTCCCAATTTCAACATGGGTGTTTAAAACAAGTAAAAAAAATGCAAAAATGATAAAAGACACCGACTAAAAGCGTTCTTATCATAAGCAGCCACACGAATGGCTCGTGCGACGCAAGCCACACGTATCGCAAAGGCGTTTGCCTGATAAAAAAGGCAAATTTAGAGACTTAGGCCAAGATTTAAAAATGGCTACACAACCCCCATCATCCCTGGATGAGTAACAACTGCACAACAAAACTTCACCTGAGACGGATCGGAGCCATGAATCACATCCCTGCACTTACCTGTTTTCTATTTGTCATATTTGGCAGTTGTGCACATGCGCAATTCGCAGCTTTGGTGAAAAAGCCACATATTCCTAAATATATGTTGGAGTTGTATTCTCGAGTTTTGCATCACGAAACACCTCCAACGGACATCATTCGAAGTTACAGCAATCTGGATGGAGGTGAATTTATATCAAAATCAAAATTATATCTGAAATTGATGTAAAATTCTATTTTTTAACAGTGAATTTTAAAGATTATGATGATTTAGTTAATAGAAGAGAGACTGAACGAGGTAGTCATACCCGAATGCACACTTTAATTTTTCATGTGCAACAACTTCCGACTGATGAACATTTAGAAAAAGGTGAATTGCGACTTCTAGCACTCATCCGACGACATCAACACGCATTTTTAGGTACAAATCTGAAAGAAAAAAAATTTAAAAAGAAATTCAAATTATAATACCACTTTTTACCGTTAGGTGTAGAGCGGCGTGTTAGTGTTTCTTCTTGTTATTTAACTGATGATGGCGACAGTTGTCATGTAGTTGACGATCGTATTGTGTATAAAAAAGTAAGCACATGGGAGATTTTTAATGTAACCGATGCTGTACAACGATGGTTAAAAGATCCCGGTAGAGAACAACGGCTTGAAGTTCGTATAGAGATCATGGCGGCTGATGCGATGACGTCAGAGGATGAGTTAGATATACCTGTTGAGCCGTACGAAGATACAGAACCACTTTTATTAATCTATTCGAGTGAGAAGGGAAAAAAGGAAAAACATGCCGTTTGGCGACGGAGTATCGAAATGGAGGAAACGGAAGAAGAATCGAATATGATAAGCGAATACGAACCGGCGTATCAACCGAAAGTAGTCAAAGGAGCTCGAAGGAGACATAGAAATCCATGTAGAAGACGATCTTTGTATATAAATTTCGCTGATATTAATTACGATACGTGGATTCTCGCCCCTAGCGGCTACGAGGTAAAACTAAACCAAACCAAATAATTTTTAATATTAATTACATACATGGATTCTCGCCCCTAGCGGCTGCGAGGTAAAACTGAACGTAACGGAAAAATTTTTAAATTTAAACATATCTAAAAATGCATGGAATTTGATGGTGGTTGCGACTATTTCTTGTCAAAATATGGCAGGAATTTAAAATTTGTGATAAACTAAATTATTTTTTTTTCTACTAACCTGTTAGATTTATTTTTAAAATGTGTATAAACTGATTGCTTTGTTTGTTTTAGGCTTATGAATGTACTGGAAAATGTTACTTTCCTCTGAGTGATCACTTGACCCCGACTAAACACGCCATCATGCAGACGTTGTTACACACAGTGGCGCCGAAAAAGGCTTCAAGAGCGTGTTGTGTGCCTACTAAACTCGATCCCATTTCGGTTTTGTATGTGGAAAACAACGAATCGGTCACTTTTAAATTCCATTATGAGGACATGGTTGTGGCTGAATGTGGATGTCGTTAAAAAATCAATTACATTGTAATACAGTATTATCATTAATTTATTTATTTTATTCAAACTAATTATTATTATTATTATTATATAATCATGTATTTATTTTTAGAAATGTATATAAATGATATATAAATAAATAATGCATTTATTATTTATTTTAGTGAATTATTTTTTCCAATTTTATTTTTGTGAATTATTTTTTCCAATTTTATTTTTGTGAATTATTTTTTCCAATTTTATTTTTATTTATAAATAAAACAAAATGGCTGTTTTGGTTGTTGTTTTTAGATATTGATGAAACTTAGATGAGTTTTGTTAATCGATTTCCATCTTTTCAACTCCACATCCACATTAAAAAGCAAAAAACGTTGAATGAAATAACTCCAGTTACGGAAAATCAACAAATTCTTTATTTACGCTTTTTCATACATTTTTGTTTTTCACAGTTACCATGGTAATAACAATCCGTAGCAACCGAATAATGGCCGCCATGGCGGATTTGTGTAACAGCGCGATTGATTTTCATTTCACTTTATTCTTTGAAAAATAAAATCCAAAATTTATCAAGAATGGCAAGTAGTACGTCAGGAATGGATGATAATGCAGTAGCTGCAGCATTTGGTACATATGATGAGTATTTATCATCGCAAGTGAGCCCGTTGGATCTGAGTTATTTAGAAGTGAGTTCGGAATGAAGCTTAAACGTTCAAAATTTTATCTTAATTTTTTTTTTCTTGCTTGTAATTTAGGATGAACAAATTGCTAGGCAATTAGTCGAATTGGGATACAGAGGAGCAGGAGATATAGTTAAAAGAGAAGATTTTGAAGCTAAAAAGAAATTAGCAAATTTAACTAGAGATTCTAATAGAGCTCAGAAAAAGTGAAAATTATTTTGTTTTTCTTTATAAAATTCATTTTTTAAAATTTTTTTAACATTTTTTTTAATTTAGGAGTTTATTTTCTGTTGGTAAAAAGCTCACCGATCCACTTCTGTTGGCTTTAGCTGAACGTGAAGAAGCGAATCGAAATGGAAAACTTTGTGTGAGTTATTTAAAAAGATTTAAAAATATAAGAAAAATGTTTTTAAAAAAAAGATAACGAATTCTTAAATTAACTTTACGAGGTTGTAAAAGGATATTTTTAATATAGTTATTTATATTTTTTATTTTTTTTTCTACTTTTAATTTGCAGACTATAATTTTTATTCGGGATAAAAACAATAAAAATCAAGAAATCTCAGGATATATTGATTATGCACATAGAATACTCACTGAAGATTTTGAACCATATTTTTTAAATAAAAAGAAAATTTTACCCAGACCGAGTGATTTAAGGTAAAAAAATAGTGTTATTTTAAGATTTATAAAGAATTAAATTCATTTTCCGTTGAAAAAATGAGTTAAATTAAAAAATTTGTAATTAAAAATGGCGAAATTCATTTTCAAATAATAAAAT
Organism: Geophilus carpophagus; assembly: GCA_034687075.1. Taxonomy (NCBI): domain Eukaryota; kingdom Metazoa; phylum Arthropoda; class Chilopoda; order Geophilomorpha; family Geophilidae; genus Geophilus; species Geophilus carpophagus. The sequence goes on along the minus strand of JAQFZN010002674.1, from coordinate 3,676 downwards.
TTCAGTTATTTCAATTGGGAATCTCAAATAGTTTACGGAAAACCCAGCCCTAATTACGAAATCGTATCAACTGATGTAACCAGTTTATTTTTTCGTAATAGATTGGATCGAAAAATATTAGACGTCGACCCAAGGGTATTTAAAAAACTAAAAAAATCTATTTGTCTACTTACATTTTCATCCATTTTATCTTCGATTTTATCTGCAGGCCGCGAGCCCTGGTGATAGTTCAGTGCGAACAGTCCTTAGTTCTCCTAACTACATCCAGTTGGCGTTGTACGATCATATAACAAGGCGCCGGTTGTGAAAAGAAGAAAAAATTAAAAAATTTGCTTACTAAGGCATCTCGACATTAAGAAAAATGAAAAAATTGTAATTCCAATCACGATGACGATGCCAAAAAAACTGTTTTGATTCCTCAAATCCCAGCACAATTACTCATCAAGCTTAAAGACAGCTTGTTGTCAAGGAAACAAGTGCATGTTGTTGAATCGCGTGTCAAACGCCAACTGGCGACAGTTTTTGCGACTCACTCTGAAATTATGTTCAAATCCCAACGGGAAATGATGATAAATGAGTCGAAGGCATCGGAAGGAAAACAAAACTGGTCTCAAAGGAAGTGACGTCATCTGCCACTTCCCTTGATTAATGAATCGTGATTTTGTTGATTTTTTCTTTTTCTTATCTTAATCAACAAACAAGGTCGAGTGTTGCTGTCAATCATGTCATTTGGACGTAAAGCCGTGTGACGTGACGTCAAGTCGCAGTACATCTCATCGGGCAAATTAATTAATTAATTCGATCCTCTTTCTTCACCCAACATTTGGGATTTCCCACGCTCAGGGAGCCATTTTTTCACGTACTCCCATAATGCCTTGTCATCTCGCTCCCTCTCTCGTTAAATTTATGCACACATGGGCGGTTTGAGAGTTGAAGTAATAGCATTTGAATGCTAATTTGATTGAGAAAAAGGATTGAAACGTTTTTTATTTATTTAAAATAAATTAACGGTTGAAATATTAGTAAAATTTAGAAAAAATTGTTCCTTTGATTTGTACTTTTGACGGTTACACAATAAAACATGGTGAAATTAATTTAAATCTTATTAAGTTGCTATCAGTGATAATCTGATGATTCATCTTGTTTGATGCTCGTGGAACCCCCCCTTCAGTGCCTTACCCTATGTAGTAGCACATATGGGCCCATTCCTTGTCGACAGATGGCACGATTCTGGTAGATTTTGGCAATATGTCGATAAAAGTTGATTTAATTTAGCAATGACGGTTCATGCACAAGGATCCGGGGTTTAGGAAGCGTGGGTGGGTCTGTTGATGGTGAATTTCCGAAGCAAAAAACAGTTGCGAGTGATTAATATTAATTTCAGGCCTTTATTGTGCAAATTAAGGGATTGATTGGAATTGAATAAGAGGGGTTGTCAAAGTGGTTTGTGGTAGAAGAGGGGTTTACACAGCACATGGCACCTGTCAAGTTTAATCCTGTGTAATACAGTTGAACTTCCGAAAGTCGAATCATCATAAATTTTAACCAATCAAATCATGCCAAATCAGATTAGTTATTAGAAATAACTAATTACACCTATTCTCCTATTTACGCGGTACTTGTTTTACATGATTTCGGTTTTACACAGTTGATAAATTAACGGATTTCAAAAAACTGATAAAAATGTATATTCGGCTGCATTTTACAGGGTTTTTCACTTTGAGTCATTTTTGAATCTCGTTCCTTTGGTAGCACTGGATCTGAGATCTTCCGTTATTCATCAACCATTGAACCAGAATCGCATCAAGAACTATCAAGTGATGAAAGTGACATGATACCAATCAGGAAGAAAAGACTGATAGTTCATCAAAGTGATGACAGTAATTAAACTTATTATTAATTTTATGTTTTTCAAGATGTCTTACTTTTGTTTTACGTAAATAAATGACTGAATTATGCACATTTTAATGTTTTTTCCGTTTTACACGGTCTTATATAGCAAAATCCAAGATTTCGCTTTACAAGGTTTTGTGCAGAACCTATCTTCAGTGTAAATCGAGGGATAGGTGTATAAACATATACTACAAGTTAAAATAATTAGTAATCAGAATAACCATTAAAATGCCAAAGGAAAAAATCTAGTTTACATTTTAAATAATAATTTTTTAAATAAATAATTTTTTATTAGATAATAAATAAACTTTCTAATTTCATGAAAAAAATTCTCAAATTTTTAAATTCAAAAATTTACTTTTTTAATGTCCAATTGTCCCTAAAATTACCTTTTTAATGCCCAAATACGCTCCTGAAAATGGGCTATTTTGCCGCTCAAATCCTGCCTGATTTTAGAAGTTTTTAGTCCCAGAAAACCCTTTTCTACTTATAACCCAGTAGTAATTATTTTGTTATATTGGTAGTTCCTTATTATTGGCTAATCCGCAAAAATATTCTCTATGGGCCGCGAGTTCGACACCCGGTATTAATCTAATATTAAACCCTACTTTGCTGTAGGGTAAAAACCAACTTGACAGATGGTGCCTGGTTACAAGAACATTGTGTATGCATTTAATGAATAGATGTGGTCAGGGCATATGCTCAACAAATATGCACTACACCAAAACCCAATCAAAGGGATAAGCACCCTTTTCACATTATCACCAACTTTTCTCAATTACCATACATTTCATTTTATATTTCTTTTTAGAGATGCTTACGTCACTAGTGCATATAACGTCATCAAAGTGGGGGCGGGGCACCCCTACAAGAGAGGAGGGTTCACATTCATTTCTCAACAACCCATGTGTGTGGAAAGAGATAGATGTTGCTGCTCCTGACATCTGCTGCAACAGGTGAGTTTATTTGTTGATATGTTATAATTTTTATGTGTTAAATGGTTTTCAATAGGGAGTTTGTGCAAGACAACGTTAAGTGGCCCGATACACTAAAAAAGAAACGATACACTTCTATCGTTAGTGTTATTGTTTGAATTTATTTGTTATTTGTGCATGTAGCAATTTTAGTCTTAACACTATTAATTGTTCTCAACTAACAACACAAGTTCAAAGAAATTCACTCGGCTATAACCGGTTGAGTTTTTTGTCTAATTATAAGTAACCATTTTTACAGAATAGTGTTCCTATCTCTGATTAGCTACACTATTTTTCATATTCAGCGTAACAAATACTCAAAACAAAAACGATATAGGTACAATAATATCGTTATCGCATATCGTTTTGTTGTAACGATGTGCTGCACAAACTCCCTATTTTCATTGTTTTATGTAATTTAATTTTTGTTTTTTGTTTTTTATAGAATTTTATAATGGTTGAATCACTACTAAGTGTTGTATCTCAGTGTGATTTAGCTCCGGATTTGATTGTTGGTTCTGTTCAGAGTAGTTTGGGGTCCTTTGATCCTTTGGTGTTGATTGGGTTGCGATGTGTTGATGTGAGAAGTGCAAGTCAGATGTTGAAGGTTAGTTTTGTTTAGTAAAAAATTGGAGAAAGAAAGAAAATTAAGTATTTTTTTTTAAATTGGTAAATTATGTGATATAAATTTGAAATAGAATGTTAAAATACACTTTCAGATCTCAGAATCTCGGTCTTGTACATCTAGGTTTATTTTTGAGTCTCGGTTTTGGCGAAATGCAAGGTAGAAAGAGGGAAACTATTTACCT